>JBBPCX010116657.1:0-20563 GCA_037974365.1 Hydrocynus forskahlii
CGATCTCATACCTACTGCTCCCTTACACCTACCTACCCTATTGTGCTGCACTGTCTTGTTAAGTGTTTTTGTGCAATTTTTGCCAGTGATGTCATTCTGGAAGTGAGCAGTCAGGATAAGGAATTATGGATCGTGTTCCTTGTTTGGTAGGGTCATTTTAGCACTGTGTTAAGGGTAAGTGATTGTGGGTCAGTCCAGCGTACCTGCATCTTTATCCTGTGGACAGTGTTGACTGTCACATATCAGTGGACGGCTCTGACAGCCCTCAGAGCCCAAACCCCACTGCATGCAATCTGTCGGCTCGGAGCACACTTTATACCCATCCAATAATGGAGACAAAGAGACAAATGCAGATGGCTACATGCAGAGATGTACTGCTGTAATACACACACAAAGTACTCACACAACACATGCATGCACACCCACATACACACACATACACATGGAAGTGGTAAGAAATGGAACGAATTGGATTTGGATTGGTCCGTATTTCTTCTCTTAAAGCTCCAGCCTCTCATCTCCAGCTGTCAATCATCCCATCATAGGAGAGCTGCAGATCACAAAAGATATTTTCTTTTGCAGAAGCAGAAAGGCTTCCACATTTGTTTTGAGATCTATGTGATCATGAACTGCATCTGTGTGTGTGTGTGTGTGTGTGTGTGTGTGTGTGTGTGTGTATGTGTACTTTAGTCAGGTATTCTGAAATATTTGCACTCAGTTTTTTATACATTCAATTTTTTCAAAACAACAAATACCAAATCGGCCAGTTTTATCAGTCCTCATGTTAATACTAGTGATACTTGTGTTTGCCATGTTAAATGCACATTTGGAAATATTTAAACTTAAGAAATTGCTGCGAGAACAAAACCTTGAAGCTTATCTCCATTTTGGATAGAGATTTTGGATTTTGTAACAGGGTGGAAAACCTCTATTTATCAGTAGTTACTTTTGATGCACTATGAAAGCAACATTTACCCCTAAGCCTCCTTAAAGTTACTTATATGACTTTCACAGGTTATTAGTAACACCCTAAGGTCAGCATTGCCAGTATGGTATAAGTAATGTTTGACACAGGAAAAAATGAAAGAAAAAAAAACATTTTCAAACTCTAAATCAAGTTTCACTTCTCATTATATGTCCCATATTGCCATTTACTTATCATCTGTATTCATCATCATGATTTCAAAGAGATTATGCCCCACTCAGCCAGAAATTCAATTCATTTCAATTAACACCGCCAGCAGAAAATCCCACCAAACTTACACTTTGTGCATCTTAAATATCATTTGAAATGTAGGAAATCTGATAAGAATACATGGAGCATGGAAAGGCCGATTCTTTTCCTCCTTCCTTTAGACCCACTGATACTACAGATCCAGCAAGAGGACAAGGTCAGCTTTGCTGTTTTGTGGAGTTGCAGGATTGTAGTTGGCTACGCTTAAGTGACTTGTGTGAATGCCGCTTCTGTAGCGCGGCTCCTATTGTCTGCCTCTAAGCCGAATGCTGAATGAGAATGCCGCAGTTGTGAGTGTGTGTGTGTGTGGGTGTGTGTGTGTGTGTGTATGTGTGTGTTTGTGTGTGTGCATGTGTGTCTGAGAGAGAGAAAGACAGGCCGTATCCACTGCAGGATTTTCCCGTTTCATTTTCAGAGAGTAAATAACCCCTCCACATACACACACACAAAGTCCTCTGGCACAAGACATGCACTCAGGTAGGAGAAGGAAGGAGATGCTTCATCACATAAGGAATGTAAAGCAGTGCATGCAGACATATACACACATGCTCACAAACACGCTCCAGATTTATCCTAGGCTTCATTAAACTTCTGCTGCAGGCTGCATCTGGATCATTGTGGCTTTGGACCCTGGAGGAGAATAAATGAAAATGTAGAATGCAAATGCTAGACACGACCACCCAGGCTAAATGCTTTCTTCCCCAACCACACACAATAAACCATGCGCAAACACAGTAAAAGCCATGTGGCTGGGGCTCTGCAGGACATGTAATCATAATAATGATGGGTTTGGGTTTTTGTTTGTTACTCCAGGACTTCTTCTTCATTCCTGGTGTATAATGTAGCTGGTTCATGCAAAGCTCGCTGTGGCGGCTCCCTCATACAGGATCTGAGTAAGCTTCCGTTTCATGAGTGCATCTGTCACATTTACACCCTGCTGTATGTGATGGAGCACAATGACCGTTGCCAAGTCTGGAGTGAGTAGCTGTAATCTGGAGAGCAGTCACTGCTGCAATAGAAAAGCTACACATGCTGGGTGTGATTTAGCCTGAATGGATTGCCTAAAAGTAAGGAAGACGTAAATAAGGAAAAGAACAGCCCACGTAAAGATGGCCAAAACTATGTGACCGTGACATCACATTTATATGTTCCTATTGGGCATTCTATTCCTAAACCATGGCCATTAATATGGAGCTGGTCCACTCTTTGCAGCTACAAGGATCTACTCTTCTGGAGTGTTTATGCAAGAAATTGTGCTTATTCAGTCAAAAGAGCATTTGTGATGTCATGTGTTGATGTTGGATGAGAAGGCATGGCTTGCAATCGATGTTCCTATTGATCCCAATGGTGTTCCGTTGGATTAAGGTCAGCATTGTGTGCAGGTCATTGGAGTTCTTCCACACCGAGCTCTTCAAACCATGTCTTCATGGACCTTGCCATGAACCACAGGGGCACAGTGATGCTGTAACAGGAAAGTGCCTTCCCCAAAACTGCATCTTGATGAGAATGTCTCTGTTTGCTGTAGCAGTTGAATTACCCGTCGTACTTTGCATTCCTTTAGGTAGTATTCTGTTAGTATCTGCCAAATCCAAGTTTGTCCATCACACTAGCGGATAGTGAAGCATGATTTCAGAGAACAACATTTCAACTGCTTCAGTCTAGTGGTAGTGTCCTTTACACCTTCTCAGCTCATGCTTAGAATTGTGAATATGCGACTTTTGACTTGCAGCTGTTCAGCCATGAAAACCGATTTCATGAAGCTCCCAAAGGACAGTTTTCAAGCTGATGTTGCTTTCAGAGGCAGTTTGGAGCCTTGTAGTGAATGGTGTAATAGAGGATAGGTGAGTTTTATGTGCTACATGCTTTAGCACTCAGCAGCTTTACTTTATGTTGTCTGCTGCTTCATGGCTTGTTGTTACTTCTGGATGCTGACATTTCACAATAACAACACTTACAGTTGGCTAGGGCTGTAAGTCATGTCTATTGTCTAATGTTCAAAAATTATCAAGCTCTAAATAGGACTCATTTTACTGCCAGTGTTTGTGGCGAATACACGGCTATGTTCTTGATTTGATATACCAGTCAGCAATGAGCATGGACAAACCAATAATTAGAAGAGGATGTCCCCATATAGTGTATGGTTGAAGTGAAAAAAAAAAGTCATAGAAATATAGCTGAGTTTAATTGAGAAAAGAAAATTACATAAAGCTTCTGTGATACAGTACATTTATACCTTTGGAGTCTTTTTGAAGTAGCATAGTATGCTTGCCCGGGCAGGGAATCGAACCTCAGCCTGCTACAAAGGATCAGTGGTAATATCTTCTTTTCGAGAAAAACACCAACACTGTATGTTCAAAAGTATCCAGACATCCCTTCTAAATGAAGAATTCAGTTGCTTCAAAGCACACCAAATGCTGGTACAGGTGTTTTATTCAACATCTATACCAGCATTTGGTGTGATTCTCAAAACCAAACATCAGATGGTATAAAGTTGCCAAGGTAAAGATAAAATGCTACAAAGAGTGCGATTTGTATCAGCACCAGTGCTGCAGTATAAGTCTCAGCCGATCCCACATCCATCCTCTCTCTGCAGTGTGCTCCCTAGAGTCCAGTACAGTGCCTGCTTCTCTATTCCCCAGCAGAGATCCTGGCACAAGCCTGCTAGGGCCATCCAATTAAAAGTCTTAAATGTCTGTTACAGTGTTGGGCTGTGGGTAGAGGATTAGGAGAACTAAAAAGAAGGGTCAAGTCTACTCTTGATGTGGCTTATTTAGCTGGAGGCACACAGGAGGTCAGGCAATATCATGGCAAGGGGAGGGTGGAGATGGGGTGCATAGGAGGGCATGAGACAGCAGCCTCAGCAGGGATTAGCTTCCACAAGGTACAAGAGGATATGAATTCAGGGAGCAAGAAACAAATAATGGAATATGGAGCAGGGCACTTAACGGGGTGTTCAGCAGGCAGAGAGGAGGTTGACCTTTTGGGTTGTCCTGGTGAATGGTCCCAGAAAGAAAAAATACATTTACAAAATGTTCCTGCAGTAATTTAGGCAAGACATGCTGGGTGTCTCAAGTTTATGTCTTTAGTTTTGCAGTGGAGCTTTAAAGCATGCAGTTTGCATAATGCCAATTGATGCAGAGGCACATAAGATTTCTTGTAGCACAAGTGCAAAGCAAAAAAGAAAACTCTTTGCTGTTTGACATTTAGTGTAAGTGGAGACTAGGCTAACTATCTTAGGGGATGCCAGAATATGGGAATGTGGTGTGATCGCTGTATTGTTGCAAAAGTAATGGTTCCAAAGGTGATGTGTAGAGATTGCAGAGGGGAATGGATGGAGTACATCTGAATCACACTTTACCTGAAGTGCCTGGCTACATGCAAATGGTTTAGGCTGTTTATTAACAAGTGGAAGAAATATGGCCCACGAGGAGAGTGGTTGAGGGCCAAATTAATGTAAGGTCACTTTTCAGTGTGCAGTTGAAGCAGCCTTTTGTTTAGCCTGGTAAACAAAACACAAAATCAGGCAAATAGAGAGGGGGAGGAATAGGAGAGGAGCAAGAGGAAGATGAAAAAGAGAAAAAGAGCTCAGGATCAAAGAGAGATGGAGAGAGATAGGATGAAGGACAGATATATATATGTGTGTGTGTGTGTGTGTGTGTGTGTGTGTGTGTGTGTGTGTGTGTGTGTGTGTAGAGAAAGAGAGAGAGCGAGAGAGAGAAAGAGGGAAAATTTTAAAGCAAAGGACCAAGAGAAAGACGAAATAGGGAGAGGGGGAGAAGCAGGAGTGAAAGCAAGAAAAAGAGAAGAAAAGAAGATCAAAAAGAAAAAGGGAAAAAGGAGAGAGAGAGAGAGAGAGAGAGAGAGAGAGAGAGAGAGAGAGAGAGAGAGAGAGAGAGAGAGAAAGAGAGAAAGAGAGAAAGAGAGAAAGAGAGAAAGAGAGAGAGAGAGAGAGAGAGAGCTCAGGAGCTGGGTGAGAGAAACAGAATGAACAGAAAAAAATGAGTGTGGGCCCATCTGTGTGCTTTTGGAATCAATCAGTCGTCTCCCATTCCTGTCAGGCGCAGGGGCTTAATGTCATGCTCGATACAACTGTACTTTTATCACCCACTGCTGCGGTGTGTGTGTGTGTACGTGTGTGTGTGTGTGAAGGTTAGGATGGCCAGAGCTGGGAAGCCTGAGGGTGCTGAGCTCCCCTCCTACAGGGCTCGGACTGCCACACCTCAGCTTAATTGCCACCGTGACGTTTGAGTTGAGATCCTCAGGACACTTCAGTCAGAGATGTGACCTTCAGCTCAAAACACTTGAGTGTTTCATTTTCAATTCGTTCCTCTGCTCTAATCCAAGGGCCAAAAGACTTGAGTAGGAGGAAAACGTCCATCTAAATTCAGACTTGGGGCTGCTGGAGGCCACTGAAGTGTTCAATATCACTGGCACTAAGTGCAAAAAGAACAGAGAAGAGCTCTAAGCTACTTCATTTCTTGTTAAATGCCACCAGAAGTAATGAACACCATCTCAGCACTAGACGTGGTCCTGCTTTCTGAAGATTTCCAACTTCCATGTATTTTGTAACCTCAGACAGTATGTTACTTACTGCAGTTCCAAAGATATAAAGCAGGAAAACATACGTTTTTATGGAGTGCATGATTTTACCCTCTCATGCAAATACAGCATTTATAAACCACTTAGTAAGCACTCTAAATTAAAAAATTAGAGTTGTTAAATCAATCATCAATAGAATATGCTAGTTAGCATAGCAGCAATTGATGTTCGCTTTTCATTCACTCAGCAAACAGGATTGAGGACTGCTTTCAGTCATCTCTGCTCTTTTAGCTTCAGTGGCTGCCTGAGGACCAGTGCAGTTTATTGACTCTGAGGTGTGTATGCCTAATGTAAACTAGCATTTATTTCGCGTACAGTGCTAAGTTTCTTTGCTGATTACATGTGTGGTAGTTTAGAAAACAAATTTTAGTCTTGGAAAAATAAAAAATATATTAAATATATATTCAAATACCAGCAAACAAACATTTACTGGGGTGAGTCCTACAATTTTCCTTCAGTTTTACATTAAAGTTTGGTAAAGGAAGTGAACATTATTAAAATGTTTAAACATACTGCAGTATTTCTGTCAATTTATAATCCAACAAGGAAGATCAGATTGATAAACAAAAGCATTTATAGCAGTTTAGCCCCACCCATTCATGCTGAAATGATAATGGGTGTTCCAGCCTGGGCTACTTTATGAACACTAGGCAGTACAGAGCAGCCAATCAAACAGAGCTCATAAATGATCTTGTAAAAACGAATCAGGACTTTTGAGAACATAAAACCATCCCCATATTAAGAGGACATTGAGGAAAAAATATCAAAGAAAATTATTATTGCCTTTTGGATTCTGTGGATATGTGGATGTACTGACTTGATGGAGGAATGTCAAACTATGTCAGAAATCAATAAGAAAGCTTATTGAGAATCCTTAATGAATGCATAGCTCCAGTGCTACAGACATTGTTTGGCTGAGTGACGATATATGGTGTGATGGGAAAACTGGATATATTAGATTTGCCTGCCAAACTATTGCTGTAATTCTTGCTGATAATATCCCCCATTTGTGCTTTTATGTGGAGAACTTCTTCACAGTGCTCAATGGCTCCTGTCAATGTGCCAAAAAAAACCCCACACACACAGTAACACCAGCAATAATGAGACTTTTCAACAAACACCTTATCCTTCCTGTTATTCTGTGTCTATCAGGAGCACCCACTGTCACTCATTCATTCGTTGACTTTCTCTCACAGCTGTCTCAAGGCCACTTCAGCCTCACTGCAATACCAAGCTTTACATTCCTCTTTTAAATATGGAGTACTTCCCTGCATCTGCTACTCTAAAACTGAATAGCACCTCATGACTTTGGATAGAGTTGTTTTTTTGTCCATATGTCAAACTTTTTTTTCCAGACAGCCAAATCTTGTTACAGGAGAGATGAAAACACAGCCACGTTAGGTTTATCTGGAGTTTGACTGCTTGAAGCAGATGCGCTGTGACAGAGTGCTTTGTTCCTGTGGCGTTAAGCCTTGACGTGCATTGTGTAGCAAAAAAAAAAAAAAATGAAAAGAGAAAAAAAAAGCCCTAATAGCTGCTGATGGCTGAGGATCTCTATCCTTGGAGAAACAAGACAAAAACCAAGCAATTCAGTGCAAGTAGTGTGTTCACACCAGAAAAGAGAACGGGACAGTGTGTCCTTTTATTGTTTGTACTCATTAGCCACATGCTGACATATGTAGCGGAAGGGGAAGAACCATCAGTTTGAAATGTTAAAAAGAAATGAGATGTCTTCAAATACATCATTTTATCTTATTACAAAACTGAGCATGTTATGTTACAGATAGCTAATGTTAACTAACTGATCATCTAGAACAAATTTTGTGAGGCACGAGCTTAACAGGTGTTCACCAGAGCAAGAAAGGAGACAGAAAAAAAAGATTATGTATTTAACTGTTCCAACACAGCCTTGGACTGTCTGTGTACTTCATCATTTTTGATTAATTTGACACTATAAAAACGTACAAGACTCCAAGCTCTAGACTGGAAGTATCCAACGTCAAACCTTGAAACCTCTCTGTATTTTGTAATCACTGCAAATGTCGTACACAGTATGTTCAGACTCTGAGTAAATTTCGCTTCTTTAAGGTGCGATTACTGCTGACACACTGCACACAGCTTTTATATTAAAGGTCATCATGCCCAAGGCCAAGCTTCAGGGCTCCTGGGCTGTAAATCCGTGGAGCTTTGTTCTCTGCACTGATGGACCTCTATCCAGTACCTTTGGGATGAGTTAGTTGGAGTTGTTTGCAATCCAGAACTAATTACCCAACATGAGTACTTGACCTCATCTGGTGTACAGCCTTCCCAGAAGAAGAGACTGTTAGTGCAGCTAAGGGGTGGAAACAGCCTATTAACACCCTAGAAGAAACCAAAAGTGGTCCACAAACTTTTGTACATATAGTGTACCTGTAATAAGTATGGTATTAGGTGGCCGGATTTCTCTGTAGGTAGTTAAGGTAATCAAGTACACGATGCATCATGTATCACTGTAGTTCAAATGCCTGATTTGAAACAGCCTTTTAGGTTCCATAATAATTTCTGTGAGGTACAGCTGTGACATGCAAGCCGGTCTGTTAGCAATAACTGGCAGTGCTACTGCTGAAAGGATGTGAGTGTCCTAGTCCCCAGTCTGTATTATTCTTTTTTCGAGCATGAAACTGTTGCCAAAGCGATCAGCAGTGAACTCCTGGGTCTCCCTCCCTTTCTATAAAGCTGTGAAATAAATAAAGTAATGGCAGTGTTCATCTCGCAGGCCGTCCTGCTACAAGCCAAGGCAGTCTCTGGCTCAGCCATCTGCCGTGGTGATGATTTCACCTTTGTACGAGTGTGTGTGCGTGTGCTACATATGAAAGAATGCAAAGGAAAATCAAAGCATGGTGAAACGGACTGATACATTCCAATAGCCTCTCGGGGGAAACCCAACAGCTGAGCAGATGTGCTCTGAGATTCAAATAATCTGTTAAAAACACAACTTGCACATTGCAAAATAAAGGCATATACAGTTGTAGCACCTCTGGTCAAAATACATGCTTTTTTTTATTGGTTTTCCAATGAAAGTAAGGACACATCCTCTACAGAGTACACACTTCTGCATGTGTAAATGCACAAGTAGTGTTTCTTATCTGAATTCAACTTATTGAGGGAAACATAAAACAAAACATAGCCTGTGCAAAAGTGCATATAATTTGGGACATTTACTATTTTACATTCTTCTCCAGTATAAAATGTACCACATAAATAAAAATTGTGTGCTAAAATGGATCTGCTCATCTGTAGAGAAAGCGCACCTATTTTCACATTAACAAAACATATGACAGAGGTTTTTCAGACTTTGGCACATGACTATAACTGACTATGCAAGTAAATGGTGTTGAAGTATATGGCGGCTGAAGAGAGTGGTTGTAGGGAAAATCAAGCTCAAAGGAGGGGCAGCTTCACATGCTGTGCTTCCGTTATGTCCCTGGAGTAGCCAGTTATTCTGCTGTTCCTCACTTTCTGTCAGAGCCTCCCCATCGACTCCTTCTATAGCATTCATCACCTAATTCAAATTCAGTCTCATCTCTGTCCCTATAAGTAACTCCTAATGATGCTTGCTCACAGGACAATATGACTCAAAATCTTGAATTGGAATAAGATGAATACATTGAAAACTCATTGTGCAGGAAAATGTGTATCCAACCTGTCATGTTCCCTCACAGGAGTTTTGTGAGCATCATCGAAATCAAAGAAATTACCATAGAAATGAAGGCTAAAGGCATATGGAATGTCTGCTATAACATGTGTGCATGCCTTGTTGAAATTTCTCCTGGTTTATATACACTCAGAACAAAAGCCGTAAATTGACCGGGGGTGTTTAAAGTTATGCATATGATTTTTACAGTTGCCGCATCTGTGAGAAATACTTAGCAGCAAATTGCTATGATATACCAAAATCCATCAACATCATGAATGCAAATTGCTTCATTTCGTATGCAAAAACAGAGCAAGCATATAGGATACTGTCACATACGGCTATGAGTAATGTGCCGTAAATTGGTGGTGTTGATGGCACTCTGATCACTGGACCATTCAAATGGATTAAACAAGAGCAAGCCTGTCACCTAGTGTTCAAAGATAGAATGGCCCAATTTCAGTTCAGCATCACATTTCCAGAAAAAAAGAAACCACACACAGATACTGTGAAAAGTTTCAAAACCTGCATGGTATATTCATTTAGAAAAAGATGCTGGTTACTGATTTTTATAATGATATAGGCAATACATAGTGGAAAGCCACAGTACAGAAAACCACATAATACTGAAAAAGAAATTCAAAGAAAAATACAGTTTTCCAACTTAATCACTATGTTGCGACCACACAGATTATAAGAGAAAAACATTACAACATACTTCTCTCTACTGGGTAAAAAATGATAATCTGTTAGCACTTTTTCTAGAAGCCAATGGGCAGATGAAGCAAGGGCCCATTGGTTTTTATTAAAATGTGTTTTGAGTCAAATTTACTAGGATTTCAAATGTTTGCCACAGATGTGGTAGACAGAGATTAGGCCGCAAATGCTGTAGTATTCCTTTAATACAACAGTATTTTGTCCTGGCATGTGCAGACCTGCACATGTGCATACATATATGGCTCTGAAAGTAGTTCATTTTGCAGTGGCATGTTGCACACCAGTAGGGCTAGAAGTTAGTGTTCTAGAAAGTTGCCTTAAAAACATCACAGTTTGAAAATGTGGCTTAAATGACCTGGAAACTTTACACATGCATAACGCAAGCTTGTACATATTTAGTCAAGCATAATGTTGATAAGTCACGTGATATTCCCCAAACATCTACTTTATATTTAGGGTACGCAGACAGTCATTTAAAAAACAGGTGGGATTGCTACGATTATTTGGATTTGGAAGAGAATACAGAATAGCCATCTTTCAAGGCTGGTGGAAAGATTGGGGGGACATGGGGGGTAGATCCATCTTTTAAAAAGTTACAAACTGTACATTTAATGCTGTACACAAACAGATTTTCCATATAAACATAAAAAGAAATCCACCCATCTATTCACGGATATGCTGCCAACACGAGAAGGATGTTTTCTTTGTTTAAAAGAGGCCTTTGCTCTTTTTCAAGTTGAGCTGTTTCCAGTTGGGGAGTGTCCTGAACTCCTCTCGTGTCATCTGCAGAACGTCCTGCGGCACATAAAAACACATTAGATCAACTCTCATCAGCAGCTATGGAACACAGCCGTTTCTCTCCACGTTCACTTTCAAAACGCTAATATTCGTGGAAAAAAACATTTGTTATAGCAGACCCATGAAAGCCACATTGGAAAGCCATTACACATAATTGATAGTTTGGAGAGTTTTATTGACAGACCACTACATTTAATAGATTGAGCTCATGCCTTCAGGGATAATTTTGCATGATGACTACTTTAAGCTTGGTGAGCATATTCAGCATTTTGCACAAGGACATTCTAGGCAGTTACCTTTAAAGCCGCACAGTTTGATAATGTGGAAACATTACACATGCATAATTCAAGCTTGTACATTGACATCGTTCATGCAATATTAATTATATGACATTTCTATTCAAATACTTTGGCATATTTAGGGTACATAGCCCTTTCATCTTGTGCAAAACAAGCCAGAATGCTCTAATTATTCTTGTCAAAACTGCCTTCTATAAAAGACTAAGTTTGGTGAAATTCAATTTTACATTATTTTCCTTTCTCCACATGTACTCAATCAGCAAATATATGTTTGCTTTTTTAATTTAGCCCTGGAGCTATGAAGCTATTGTAGCTAACAAACGCCAATAGTCACTCAAACCTTTTCTGTAAATACATTGCCAAAACGTCTTTCAACCCGTTCAAACTGCATCCATCTTTTAAGTTGGTGCAGACTTGCTGATGTGGCAAAAGACTCCGTAAGACCAACTGTGAGTTATAAAAAGTGATCACAATGTTTAGCTGAACACTGAAGGCAGCCATTTTAGACAACGGGCTCTGTTTTCACAAACTTCCTGAAGAATAGGAGTACTGATCTAGAATCAGTTTTTTTGGCAAAGACTACAATAATTACAGAAGAATCTGATCCAAGATCAGTGCTCTCCTTGTGTTGTCTGAAATTACTGTCTGTAGTGATGGAGGTGTGGTCAGTTTTAAAGCTTTGGTGATGTACTAACAGAAATGATTTGGGTGACCACAGGTTTGTAGTGTTTGTTAGCAACACTGGTAGCTCCAGTGCAAAATGAACCAAAATAAGGACTTGATCAGACATATCCAAAAATATCTTGGCTGATCAGTTGGGCCAAGTGGTACATTTAATTGTAATTATGTAACTTAGATTTAAATCAAAATACTACTTTACAGAAATAGGTAGATTCAGCTTTTAATCCCGTCATAACCAACATCTCAGCGGTGATATATTCAGCGACTTCAGTTTCTATCCCTTTTAACTAAAATCTGTTGGATCATTGGTGAAGAAAATGTAAGAGCCTGTGGAAATGAAAGCTTTCTGTGTGTTGTCTATTGCTACATAAAGGAAGCACCATGCAATTGGGACATCACGATTACAGATTTTAATGGCATGATTATCGTCTGGAAAATAATCACGGTTTCTCGATTATCATGATTATTTCGCATGTATTAATTTCACAATGTAGACAATCACATTCTTTAGAAGTTTTTACCTTTTATTTACTTTTTAAAAAAAGACAGAAGACTCATCGTCTTGAATATGTCCCTCTGTATTTTTGGGGTATCCAAAAAGCTCCTATATGGCAGACTTCAATCGGGTCATTGGTGGAAATAAACTGTATTCAGTTTTTTCCTCTACCATTCTTTAGTGCGGTCAAGTGGCTGATTGTCTGTGTGTTTAGTGCAGTCAAGTGACACTGTCTGTGTGTTTCTAGCACAAGTGCACTGCTGGTGCACTGAAACATTTTCATTCCGGGTGAATCCCGCCAATCTGTTGATAGCCCTGTCATATTCTACGTTTTTAAGTGTGCCAACAGAAATATGGTGTTGAAGAGCCTTTACGATTAATTAATCGTGCTGTTTTAAACCGTGGGTAATCATGAAACCGGTTAATCGCGACATGCCTACCATGCATTGTGACAGTTCCTGAATTCCGATCATGGGCTTATTGATTTGCTTACTCAGAAAAACTTTAAAGAATAAAATTGGCTGGTTCAAAATGGAACTCAAATAAATCAGTGAATATGGCCTTGTTTGATCATCTTCTTTACATATCTAAGGAAAGCCAATATCAAAGGAATTCAGACTATAAACAGAGAAGAATGGATTAAAAGGTTTCCGATTTTACATTTGATGCTATACATACACAGATTTTCCATATAAACACATCCTTTGGGGTTGGAAAGAATCCATAGAAGAGATGGAGGTAGAATAATTGTGTACCTGGAAGTCTTTGTCGGACAGGTACAGCTCCAAGTGAAGAGGGTCCACACCCTCAGGCAGTGGCTTGGCAGTCAGCTCCTCTACAGAGTACTGGTTCTTACTGAGTTTGGACAGAGCGTCCTCCACCAGAATCACCTTACTCCGTGTGCCCTGCATCAGAACACACATATTATGCTATGATGTCATTATCACAAGAAAGTGTTTTGTTGACCATGTCAGTACTTGAAGAACACAAAACAAATGCACATTTCATTAAAAATAGATTTATTAAGGGAGGAACGGTCTAAGGCAGGGGTCCTGGTGATTTTCTTGCTTAAACACACCTCATTCAGCTCTCTTAATTTCCTGGTTTAGCGGGTGTGTTTGAGGGGAACTACTAATCTGTGCTGGGCACCAGTCCTCCTGGATCAGAGTTGTACACACAGAATCTAAGGTGTTGCTGTGTTGACAGGAGATCTAATCCGGAGGATGCTGTGTGTTCACAATTTGTCCTGTTTTACATTGTTTTAAAACACTTTTTATATTGTACTGCTTGTGACTTCACAATCCTTCAAGTTTATGGGTGATGTACTGTATTTAGAGCATATGGCCCACCCCTGCTTTACTATGCCATGAATACAGTACGCATTTTTGAAGTAATGCTGTGAGTAAAGCAGTTATGCTGTGTGTGTGTGTGTATGTGTGTGTGTGTGTGTGTGTCAGTGTACCTGCACTCTGATGTTGGGGTCTTTCTCCCAGTAAGGGAAAATATTAGTGAAGGTGAGGGGTTCAGCTCCAGCCAAGATCAGATAGGCTTGAGGGGGGCGCCTTGAGTTCTTTGCTGAAAGACACACACACACATACACACACGCATAAAGTAAGTTTCTGCATCAAAGCACAGTAAGTCTATACACTATGCAAACCCACTTCCTCACAAAACACTTATCATCTACATCTTTTAATGTATAGCTGTCTAAACATAGCACACATGTCCACAGCTCCAGTATGCTAGAATGGCCTTTCCCTCTGCATCAGACTCCTTGTGGGAAGACTGTGACTTCCGACCTTTGCAGTACTGCAGTGCAGTCTCCATGGCACACTTCCTCTCGTTGTCCCAGCGGATCTTAGCTGAGCCTGTGCAATCGTCATCCTCCGGCTGTCGGCCCTGCCACAGATACACCTCCATCCTGTTATCCAGCAGAAACAATGCTGCAGACAGACAAAATAAGAGAGATGGACAGAGCAAGAAAGTAAGATTTCTTTACATTCAACAATACAACAAAAACAAACGTGAAATATTTAAGCACAAGAGAGAGTGTGTGTCACAAATAACATCATGGCTGTGATTTGGTCAGATTTAGCAGCAAAATTCCAAACTTGTGTGTTCGTTTGGGTATGATCTGAGTGATTAAATGTGAATTGTAGGTGCTGTCTAGCACTGATCAGTGGTTGTATGTGGAATATACAAGCTGTACCTGGTTGAGGGGCAGAGTACAGGTTCTCCTGTAGGAAAGGCATAGCCATTACAGCGTTTGGCACTCGAGAAGGGCTCAGTTGCTCCTCTCCCTTGAAGTTCCCAGCAGTGGCACTCAACCGATACAGGCGTGGTGTGAAGTTGTACTTCCCTGGATCTATTGACATGCGCATGCACACATATATGTTAAAACATATAGAAATAATTGTTACCTACGTGTTTCCACAACAAGAACAGTTATAAATCAAACATTAGACTTATTATTCAGTTATTAACATGTAGGCTCTTTACAAGCATAAATTATTTGGCTACACAACTAAGTAACTTCCTCAGTTACTCAGTAAGGAAAATATGGGGTCAATGACAGGCGTTAAAGGAGACAATAACATTAACGTTGTTAACAATACATGAAAGTCAATAGTTACCAAATAGCACCATTCAAATAATATTATGCTATCCAGTTATTCCTAGATCCCTTTACACTGCTAACAACATTAGCATTTATGACTGAACTATTCTTTTAAATGTCATAATTGCTGTTAGGAGGTCTTGAGCATGGATTCCAACCACAGAGTTTCTAATTCATTTTGAGAAACTGGTCAGTATATCTGTACCTTGTAGCATGCAGTCGTATGCTTTCCTGTCCTGCTGGCCAAGGGCATCCCAGAATTCCTGCGGCTCTGAGCCTTCCTCTATCTCCCGCACCTTCAGACTGCTGTTGCTGTTCAAACCCAGCTCTGGAGGACAGCTGTCACACATACACAAACAAAAACAACATTCACAATGTTGACAAAAATGAAAATAAACGAAAATATGGTGTGAAATATTCTCAGGCAAAAAACTGGAGTCACTGTTCAAAAATTCTCTTCGCATCAAGAATGAAGTAATGAACATCCTGAATACCTTGCAATTCTCTTGTCAGACAATTTTTATCAAGTTATTGTAAATAGATCATTACAGTAAATTATTTGTCCTTTAATATGTTATAAAATAATGACTCTTCTATTTTATATATAGAATGTAAAGGTATAGGATATACAAAAAAACAGTATATATAAAAAAATATTAATATAACTCCAGACATTTGGCATTACACCCATATTTGTTGTTGTTGATGAGAGATTATGAGCTGATGACTCACGTCTGCATGAGGCGCTCCACAGTCTTTTTGGCCACCTCTCGGGCCGCAGGGTGAGACTTGCAGCCGTGCCACAGGTACAGATGCCTCTCATCTAGCAGGAGCACGCAGGCACGAGAGCGCAGACTGGCACTGCAGCACTCCATCTCCAACAGAGAGCCCTCTACTGCTACCTCGCCGCGCACACAAAACAGTCGCCAGCCACCTGACACATACACACACACACACACACACACACACTTCTATTACTGTTCTTACAGTGTTTTTGATTGTTCTATGCATTACCGTGGACTTTAACCTCTGTAAGCAAAGGGAAATTAGCAGACTTCTCTGTGTAAAAAAACAAAAGCAGTGACAGTTTTTTTTCACCACACAAGAACCAGCAAAATGTTTCTTGTCACCAGGGTTACACTTGACCCTGAGCAAAACAGAACACTTGCACAAGCAATCTGTCTAGCAAACGAAATAAAACGTGACTCGTCACCCTGAGCAATGCCAGTCTTTTAACATTTCCATTCTTGCATTCGAACCCATTAACATTCTTAAACCAATTACAACATTTTGAAAAATGGTTCAATCTGTTTCTTTTACATAGGAATAGCTCTGTATGGAATCAGTACATCATTCTAAGAACAGACAGTCCATAATTTTACATTGTCTAATGAGTTATTTTACACTTTTGTCTTTGTTATTACCCCCCTTCTCCCCTCAAAAGGCCTTGCCTTTTGCCAGGCCAAAGTTGCAAATAAGAAATCTGTTCTTAATCTGTTCTGGTTAAATAAAAGTATAATAATATTAAACTGCGGTCAAAAAAAGGCTGGAGACATCAATGTAGTGTGTATAAAATGATACAGTAAACAAAAGCACGTGAGATATGCTGTCCGATCATGACAGGCACAAAGTTCATTAACTTATTTAGAATGGACAGCTAAGGCACAGTAGGGGAAAACAACACAAGCTAACTTTAAAAAGTTAAACCCATTAAACATGCTGCCAGGGCAAGCCTAATTATTTTATGGGCCACTTATATATTACCTTTGAAGCTTTGACAGATTAATGTAGTAATTTTCTTTGCCATTTTCAAGCTGTTTTATTAAAAGGGCTTTCGTGGACCACTGACAATGACTCAGCTTTTTCAAAAAGTTGACCTTTTTATTTTTTATTCTTAATGCCAAAGTACAAGATTATTAACAGATTTTACATTGACATTTCTGTATTTGAACAGCTAAAAACGATTATTTTTATTAGTTCAATGCTTTTGTTCCAGAAAAATACTGTCAGGTTTTTATTTTCTGCCCTCAAAACATTCCAAAGCCCTGTTGTTTATTTTCTGCTGGTGCACACAGTGTGTGTATAAGCATATAAGTGTATGTGAGAAAGAGCTACAACACTTTGCTAACAGAGCTCCCAAAGCATTCATTTATTACCCTGTATATACAAAAATATGGACGGTGATATATTTTTGTCAACAAACTGACAATAAAAGCACTCTAATGCACTTTAATGTACAAATGTTCATTCTGACAGATTGCTATACAAGAGATGCTGGGCCAAAATGTCTTTTGTCATCTTATTGTGCCATAAAAGAAGCAAAGGTTTGGTGCATGAAACTTTGAAGGCAGCAGTAAAAAGCAGAAGGTATACTAGTTAGTTTGGCTAACTGAGTAATAGTGGACTGTATAATGGTTATAGATGTAATAGATTGTTGCATCTTTAATGTGAGAGTGCATATTAGACTGTGTAGTGGAGTACCTGTGTTCTTGGCAGCGTCCTCCCTGCAGCCTCTGTGTATGATGAGTCCTCCCTGGAAGAGCTGTAGAAAGCAGGGTGGTTCTTTGCCCTGAGTGACCAGGACCTGTGCCCCCTCATGGTTCCCCAGCTCCACTGTCATCAGTGCTGATGTGCCCCTCCCACTCACACTTGAGTGACGGCCCTGCCAGAAGAAACACGCAGTGCGCTCTCTCCCTGGTCCGGATGCACTCACCTCACCTGGCTTCTGCCTTTTACCCACTGCACAAACACACAGTCACATGCAGAGTCATACACAGTTGCAGAGGAAGATAAGACACTTACATTTCAGTATGATCTGCAACAGCAGTTTCAACTGAACATCAGAGGTAAAAGAAATAGAGTACCTGTCACGCAAATGTTTGTGTATTCCTGCTCTTGAAAAAATTGGTTATTAATACTACTAATATAAACCAGCCCTTGCTGAGATGAAGAGGGTGGGTGTGCAGCAGTGCATTCAGTCAGCACTCATAAACTGTAAACTCATGGATTTCAAGATTTACCTCGAGGAAGCTCCCCCCCCAAATGGCCGACAGAGGGAAGCTTGAACAAGTTTAAAGTAATCTGAGGTTTCAAGTTGTGATGTATTACCAGCTGCCATCGGTCTCTGCGAGCATATACACTTAATCATGTGACAACTGTACTACTTTACGGCAGTACATAAATAATACTACCAGTAACAGCAAATAGAAATAATTAAACATGATATGTTTACATTTAAAAATGTATTCATTCAATAAATTTCAATAATTGCAACTGGGAATTAAAAGTCCCTGTTTAGTTTGTTTTAGCTTCATCTAGATGTCATTAACTACCAACCCAACAATTCTACAAAGTGCATGTAAATTGTATTAAACACAGGGCTAAATGCTAAAGGAACATTATGAATGAAATAATGTGCTTTAAACTGGATCTAGAGATCCCATCATTCAGTTCTACATAGTTAGGTAATTAAATAGCTATCTCTGTGCTGATATAATTAATTAAAGACGTAAATAAGACATACACAATTTAACAATTATACGAGTTAATAGATACATTTATTTTGTGTCACATTTAATTATTAATATTCAGATTTAATTTAATTGCTTATTTACAACAAGATACTGTATCTTTATTTAATTCCTTAATTTACTTAATCTACTTTACTCCAAAAGTCCATCCATGACAAATTTAAATTTGATAATGACAGTTTTACTTTTAGAGACTAGCGTGAGTCCGACTCCCCGTTAAAGCAGGAAAAGCACTAACACTTACATGACAGATATTGCAGGACCAGGACTGGTAAACCACCAAATTACATTACCCATCATGCTTCACTCACCGACACTAGTAATAGAGTACTTCCAGCGGATGACATAGGTGTCACCCTCATGCAGCTGACCCACACTTTCGACTGGAATCTCAAAGTCATCAAACTCTCGGATATGCCAGGCATCCACTGCCACTGTGGCAAGCTCCGCCTGTCGCCCATCTTCAGAGCGAACCAATCCGTACCCTCTCTGAACGTCCACACTCTCTAAAAGCATCTTCAGAGGGGTTCCTCCTCCATCCAGCAGGGCACTTACATCACATGGCTTCAACTCGGACTCATGAGTAGGGGTGCTGGGCTGGTACACTGGACTCTGTGCACAGAGACACAGACTGCGTAATGTGCATTTCTAAAAAACATACATATTTTACAGGCACTTGATATGCTTGTGTGTGCAAGTGACCAGACTGGGAGTGGAGTGATGCACTGATATGAATGTGGTGATTCAGATGCATCAGTACTGCAGTATTATGATCAGTTGTAATCGATTTTTCAATATTGAAAAAAAAGAAGTTCAACATATCATTGCACCTTCCAGTCACATTAATGCGCTCAGAGTATTAATCATAGTACCAGGTGGTCCAAAGGAATCAACTTATGGTAAAATCTCCAAAATGTTCCTTGTTTCCAACAAAATTGTTATCAAATCAAAGGCTGAGAGTGATTTACACCTCTGCTATGTGGTAAAGTTGTGGTGAAGTTTCTTCTCACCTTCATCTCCTCGGCAGTTGATTCATCCTTCAATGGTTTGCGTTCGGCCCAGTCCAGAAACTTTTCTCTGAACAGAGCTGTCTCATTGTGCTCTGAAAGCCTGCCAAACAAAGCCCAGCTCGGCCTGCCCTCACCTTGCCTACTCTCACACACACACACACACACACACACACACACACAAACACAAAGACACCAAGCTCAGGGGAAAGCAGGTGAGAAACACGAGCATTCAATTCACTGCTGGGTTTTATACCTGAATTCACCAGGTGGGGGCAGTACAGCATTAGTACAGTGATGGGATCCTACTTATACATATGATTTTCATGTGAATACAAATCTCATCCACAGATAATCCAGAGTCTGAATATTTAGACTATCGCCAGAGCGAATTGATTACATTCTTTTGTCCCACTATGTCATGGAAAAAATGGTCAATGGATGTGTAAGAGCTGCAGTAATCACCTATTTGTCAGTTGTTCAAACACACACACACACACACACACACACAAAAGAATAGAACAATGACTCACAGAGGGATGTCCTTATTGGCTGAGAAGGGGTTGAGGGGGTTGACCCTGCAGGTGCTATAATCATAGGCTCCGCCCCAGAGCTGTTTGCCCAGCTGCACGGCCACCTTCCTGTCACTCAGTGCAACATCCTTCCCTGTCCATACATACACCTCACAGCCAAAATCAAACACCAGGACCTGATACCCCCATGCGCACACACACACACACACACACACACACTCACTCACACACACACACACACACTCACTCACACACACATACATACACACACACACACACACTCACACTCACACACACACACTCACACACACACACACACACACACACACACACACACATACACACACACACACACACAGAAACCCTGCTATAATGATCT
>JBBPCX010116675.1:0-20559 GCA_037974365.1 Hydrocynus forskahlii
AACTTGGGGTTAAGGGTCTTGCTCAGGAACCCAGTGGTGGTGTGCTGAAGGTAGGATTCAAACCCATGACCTCTTGGACCAGAGGCATGTATCCTACCCACGAGGCCACTACCACCATAACATGATGTTATGCTACCCCGTCTGAGCTCGAGGTGGTTAATCTAGACGTACGTGATGTGCAGCGGGGCCTGAGTGAGGCAAGGCCACTGGCGTTTAGCCTCAACACCCTATCAGTCTCCTGTTTCCGCAGCTCTGCTTCTGAAACGACTCCAGCTACAAAAGCCAAGGTTATTATAAATCAAGACTGGGTGCTTGAAGGCAGTAGTGCAAAGATAAAGTTTTGCAAACAATCCACGACATACACTTGATAAAACACAAACAAAGGCTGTGCCACTTTTACAAATCTGTTGATGGATGTTGGTGGAGCTGATAGTGACATTGAGCTCGCAAGAGCCAATTTCTGAAACTGAAAAGGGTACCAGAACTGTAAATCACTGCAAGATCCACATTAGTGAAATAGAAGGAACCTGGCAGGTGAGCTCTCTTAATGAGGACTCCCTGCTGGAGACTCTGCAGGAGCCTTTCACGGCCCACTCTGGTGGAGCTCTGTGTCTGGGACCAACTGGCTGCTAAGAGTTTATGGGGTTTAAACCAAGGTCAATCTCAGGATCGGTCTTTTTAAACGTAGGTCAGTCTCCTTAAACCTAGTTCTATCTCTTTAAACCAAGTTCTATCTTTATAAACTTAGTTCTGTCTCTTTATGGCTATTATTTATCTCTTTAAACCTTGTTCTTTCTCTTTATACCGACTTTCAAACCTACTTTTATCTATTTAAACCTACTTTAGACTGTTTAAACCGAATTCTCTCTTTGAACCTAGTTCAGTCTCTTTAGGCTTAGCGCAGCCTTTTTTAAAACTAGTTCTATCTCTTTAAATCCAAATCTGTGCACCTAAACCTAATTCTGTATTTTGTGTTGTCTGCTGGAGCCTTATTATCACCACTCTGGTACTGCTCTGTGTTTGGGATACTCTTAAGGTTCATCTGTAAATCAACCAAGAGGTTATGGATTGGTGCACGCTAGCCTGAAATTCAGTATGTGACTATAAACATTTATAAATCGTTTTAAACCTGCTTGTGTAAAGTGGCCATTTTTGTCACGTGTGAACACACCACAGCAAAGCACACAGTGTGAAAAGTGGGAAATTCTTTCTCTGCATTTAACCCATTCACCAGGTGACGCCGTGGGCTGCCAGTGAGGAAGCAGTGTGTGGGCAGAGTTCCTCAGCTGTACCACTGGCAGTCCTTGGATTTGAACCCACAACCCACCGATCGCAGGGGCAACTCCCTAACCATTGGGGCACCAGCTGCCCTGTCTATTAAAACCTACGTTTGTCAGTCCCTTTAAATAAGTCTCTTTAAAACAAGTTCTATCTCTTTAAGCCTGGCTCTAGCTCTGTAAATCTTTTTAAACCTAGATCTGTTGCTTTAAACTGAGTTCTATCTTTTTAAACCTGGTTCTATCTTTTTTTATCTTTATGCCATTCCTAGGGATTATATGAACAATTCTTAGATCAGTCAGGGCCAAGATTCACTAAAACAACTGGATAAATTAAGCTTTAGGCTGAAATTCTGTGATTCGCCTCCATCCTCAGTGTCTGCGTAGGTTCTTCCTGAGAATGACAGTGTTTTTTTTCTGCTGGACTATGATGTGGGCTTCATGCCACAGGAAAAGTGAAGTACCCTCGTTTCAAAGCTTTTTAATTGCATCCGCCATTTGTCACGAGGCCCGGCGAGCTGGGGGTGTAATCGAATGTCTGAGCGTAATTGAGTGATAAGGAGTGTGTTTCACAACTGAACCCGGCTCCCATTAGGGTCAGCCTTTGCCGTGTATAATTGAATTTTGATACAGACGCTGAACCGCACGAACAGATGCTTCCACCCTGCACGCAGTCAGCAGAGAGCAATTAATCAAAAATAATTCATTAACGCTGCTGATGTCCAGATTCCTTAAGAAAACTTCTCACCGTAGCCAGAAAATGCAGTTTCATGCTGTCTTGGACTTTAAGAATTTTTATTGTGTTGAAATTTGAATTTTAATTAAAATATTTAATAGGATTATATTAAGGAACATACACGAGGAGTCAGATTTCACTTTAGCTGATGTCCAGAAAACATTTTCACTGTAACCAGAATGGGCAGTTCTGTGCTGGTCAGTTTAGTCTTGAATTTTTTAGATTTACAAATTCTACTCACAAATTTGTCCGTAGAATTTTAATTAAGATATTTAATTGGATTGCTGGTGTTAGGGGGGAATGATGCATTTATAATGCATTATAGAAGGTTTTATGAAGAGTAGTTGATAGGACATCATGGTTGCCTCTTGACCTGTGTCACCGTGTCTGACACCAAGGATGTCCTGGAGCTGTGTCTCCTTATAGCGCCCCCGGGAGCAGAGCCAGTCTTGAGGAACCTGGGGTCTCATGGAAACCGGAGGATGTGGGGTGGGGGTGGACTTATTTTGTCGCCGAGGGAGGTGTGTTGTTTTTTTGACGGTGGTGTTTATTCCCTTTTCACGTCCAGATGTTGGTTCTGTCACAGTATTTTTAAACCTAGTTCTGTCTCTTTAACCCAAGTTCTATCTCTTTAAACCTGATCTCCTGCATTTTTGGTCTTGCAGTGGAGGTATTTCCTTTGTGGTGGGGCATATCACTATTGTGGCTTAAATTGCATACCTATGCCATAATTCTGGATTGTATAAACAGTTCTTAGTTTATTCAGGGATGAGATTTAACTGTTTAGATTGGGGTGGGGAGGATGAGGTGGTGGATGTTATTGTTGTTCATTTTGTCGACAGGGGTGTTTGGTCTCTTTTCGTGTCCAGAAGTTGCACTTCATACTTTTATCAAAATGTTGACACTCTCTTCAACACTAGACCCCCACCACCAACACGAATATAATTTTCATTAAAATACATTTGTCTGGCAAGTTTATAATAACATTTGGCTTCCAGCAGCCGTATTTTAAACACACTTCCCTTGGCTGTTTGCTCTGGAGGAACGTGGAAATGTCTCCCAGCAAAAGTGTAATTAATTGACCATCCCAGACTTTTAGTTTGCTGTGCATTTTAGTAATGTGTGTGATCAAATTGTTACGGAGCCATGATTAGCCCAGCCCTAAGAGCACTGCGCCGTAAAACAGCAGAGATTTGGATCAAAGAAACTGTTTAACCTTCAGGCTGAAATGCGGCAGGAGACTTAAGGCGCTTTTCCACTCGCCTACAGGAACTGTGCTGTGCCTAAACCGTACTGCGACAGCACAGAAGGAGCCCAGTAACAGTGTTTCTGACATGTTAGGAGCACAAGTCAGTTTCCACAGTTTATGGCTGAAAACCACATCCATGGAGTTGAACCCTTTTTCTATCAGAGCTCCTTTTTTTTATTGTGGTCTTCAATTTTTATCGTCTTGATTTTTTTCTGCCACTGTTTAGCCATGTGATAAAAGTCTAACCCAGCTAAATTGTTTCTCCTTTATGTTTTTTATGGTGTTAGAAAACTCCCACTGAAATGTATCTTCAGTCCAAACAGAAAGTAGTGCTAGTACTTCATCGACTTCCCAGTTGTTAGTTTGTATGTCCTTTGTTGATGTTTTTTCTTCAACAGACAATAAAATAAAACAGTGGCCTCTTTTCAAGTCTATCTGTTGTCATGACAATGTTTTCGACCAATCAGAAAGCAGTGATGCAGTCAGCTTGGCTGCGTCCCACTTTCAGCCCTGCCACTGAGCAGCTCGGGTTTGGTTCAGGTACGGGTTTCTTTATTTGCAATGGAAAATCATTTGTTTGTAGTACAGCACAACTCCCACAGCTAGTGGAAATGGCATTACATCACCTGCTGATCTCACAGCCACAATGTCATTAAACCTAAAGGCTCCTAAATGAGTCTTGCCCTAAAAACAAAGGTGGGCGGTGATGAACATCATTTGGTAATGTGTCAGATATAATCCCGGCATGATCTTGGACTGATCACCACGACTTGAAAACATAGTCTTAGAGTAAGGCCCCTCCCTGGTTACCAGTTCCACCCCCACACTCCTCCCACACCCACCACCCCTTTGTTTGGTACCCTGGTACTCTTCACTAGCACCACTGCATGCCACGCCCTAACAAAGTAAACAAGGCTGCTCACATTAGGACGAGTTCAAATTGAAGAGACAGAAGATCAGAGACACACTTCCACTCTTAAGCCAAACATGATTCTTCTGTGGCAAACTGGGAGCCTTTTTCATCACCAGTGTAATCCTTTAGCTCTCCAGCACCAAGTGTTCAGATTCTCTATTCAATAGTTTGGTAAAATAACTATTTATTCCTATTTATACTCTTGTCAGTAGGCACCCTCCAGCCCAAGCCCATGTTCATGTTTAGGAATGATGGCCAGATGGTCACTGTGTTGACATGTATGCTGTTGACTCTGTTGGGGATATACTTACATAAATAAGGGTTCTTTGGAACAAACTTCTTGAAGAACCAGTATGGGTTCCTTCTCAAGCTTGTCCTCAGGAACTCCCCAGACTGTCCATACTTTGTATCATGACCTGACTTGTAACAAGAATGTGGACCATCTAGAGGTCGCGGGGAACCACTTCCCTGACCTTTCCCCCAACCTTTCAATTTAAGGTTCTCACTTGAGATCTTTAATGAACTGTACACTAAATGGATCAATTCTTTATTGTCCCTTTTTCATTTTAAAGAGCCCAGTCCAGTTTCCAGATTCATTTCAAGGGGTCTGTATCATAGAAAACCATATTGTTGATGCGGTCCATAAACTGTTCACCATGTATGCGCATTTAGCTGCAAAAAGAACCTGTTTTGATTTGTGATGTCACAAGAGCCTGCACATTTACACATACACACATATTCAGCTCACACTAGTTTAGCACCACTCATTCACAGTGATAAAGAGTAAGCAGCATTACGGTCCAGTCTGTTATTTGAATGAGGTACAGTGTGGGGTAGCCAGTCAGAACAGAGCTCAATTACAAATCAGTCTTAAAGTCACAGTAACAGAAAAGGCCTGTTTGATTCTGAGGGATAAAGAGAGGTTGGTGAATTGGTGGAAACAAAAAAATCCTGTTTTTATTAAAGTGCAAGAAAAATGTACCCTTTAAAGTGAAATTATTCTGGCATTCTTCATAATCGTAAGAACTGAGGGCGCTGTCCAGGTGCTGAAAAGCTGCAGGAAGTCAGTACATCCCGCCAGAAAGGATTTTACGCCGTGATCCTGCTTAGAGATCTGAAGAGGCATCTCCACAGTCTACAGCTCCAAACTCCCTCAACACTGGATCGAGCAGCAGCAGAACCTTCAGAAAGGCTAATATCAAGGATTATGGTTGGTAATATTTGGAAAACTTCTTTCGAAAAATGGGATGGTTATTAAACAATGACATTTCAGCATTCAAACCTTTCCTTTATAGTTCTTCTCCATGATGTAGTTCATATATGTTTCTCTAAGAATAGTTAAGGTGTATACCACCAAAAAAGTCCTATTGTTATCATAGAACCTTTTTTGGTGCACACTTAAAACAAATAGTTTTTTAGTGAATTTATTAAACAATTATTTGGATGGTTAAAAAGTTTGTCTCTATAGTGAAACCATACATGATTATTTACAATGCTTCTCAACAGCATAGAAGCTCTTAAGTCGTAGAACCTTCTTGGTGACTTCTTTTCTAAGTGTTTTCCTGGCTTGGACATAAGGTCCTAAAAATAAACATTCTTAAATAGGTCTTATTTTGGACTAGGGTTCCTCCTAGAACCTTTGGATTGTGTGGCGATTCTGGTTTTAAGAACCATCAATTGACAGGTTCTTTATGCCATCTCTGTAAAGAAATTTGTGGGTATGAAGAACACTTTAAGATCAGTCGAGTTCTTTGCTGATTTAAGGGTTCCTGATATAAACTATGTCATGTGGAGGTTCTGTGAACTTTAAAAAGGATCTAATTTGCAATTATGGTTCTTCAGATGCTACCACTATAAAGAGATTTGTGAGAGTGAAGAATATGGATTTTTTACTGATTCACAGGTTCTTTCCCGATTTATCAGAATCAGAAAACTTTGTTGAAACCAGAGGAAATTGCTTTCAATAAAGTTTTCTGATTCTGATTCTGATTCTTAAGGGTTCTTCCTATAACCTGAACAAAACATGTTGGTTGTTGAGACTGTGTTGTGATTGTGAAAAACAAGGGTTCTTTACTGATTCATGAGGTCTTTCCCAATGACTCTGTGGAGAACCAAAAAAACATTTCTTATACGTTATCCCCATTTGTGAGTTATAACCAATTTATGAGTTCTTCCTAGAACCTGTGTTCATCACACTCACAAATCTCTTTACAGGGATGACAGACCAGTACTTTTTAGAGTCTAGGTGGATGTTCTTTAGACTGATGTATGGGTTCTTCCTACGGAACATAATGTGGAAGTTGTTTAGATTCTAATAAGGATCACATTAGAGAACAGAAAAACCAATATATCATTCACGTTTGTGAGTGTGACCAACACTGGTTCTTTATGGTATTTATGTTACTTGCAGGTTCTTTAGACTCATGGCTCTCACAGGAGCCATCAGAAGTTCTTCAAATTCTTTTATACAGAAAACGGTTCATTTCTTGAGCCCCAGGCCGACCGACGCTACAGCAAGGTTTTCTGTATGTTTAGGTTCTTTGGACTCTAAAAAGCATCTCACTTCAGAGAACCAAAAAAACAGTACTCATACGTCATGCAAATGAGTGTGTTACATGGAGGTTCATCAGACTCTACAAACTCAAATTCGAAACTGAAATTCAACACTGATTTATCAGTTCCTGTATGTTATGTGAAGGTTCTTTGAACTCTCAAAAGGATCTCATTGGCAATCATGGTTCCTTAGTGAACCAAAAACAGCACTTATACATCATGATCATGGATGTGTGTATGTTATGTGGAGGTTGTTTAGACTCATGGCTCCTTTAGGAACCATGACTTGAAAGATTCAAACCATCTTCTTCAGAAAAAAGTTCATGTCTTGAGCCACTGAACTACAACCTTTCAACACTGATTTAACGGTGCCTGTATGTTATGTGAAGGATCTTATTTGTGATCATGGCTCTTTAGAGAACCCAAAAAAACAGCATTTATACATCATGCAAATTAGTATGTTACATGGAGGTTCTTTAGACTTTTTAGAGACCATCGCTTTAAAGGTTTTACAAACTTATCCAGAAAACGGTTAATGTCTTGAGCCACTGGGCTACAATTCCTCCCATCACCGCCGAGTGGCGCCGCAACATCGTCCACCACGGACCCCAAACCTTTGTTGGAGAAGTGAAAAGAGCAGGATCTCGGCAGACGCAGCGCGTTTTCTGACCGCTGTAATTTCGCTTCAGCGGGAGACTTTCAGATGGGTCTGTGGAGGAAGCTCTCGAGAACCGCATGAAGCTCAAGCACTGTCTGGAGAAGCTTCTCACCACCACCAAGACCACCACCAGCACC
Source organism: Hydrocynus forskahlii (assembly GCA_037974365.1). Lineage (NCBI taxonomy): Eukaryota > Metazoa > Chordata > Actinopteri > Characiformes > Alestidae > Hydrocynus > Hydrocynus forskahlii. The sequence goes on from JBBPCX010116675.1 coordinate 7,524, forward strand.
ACCAAGACCACCCCCCTCCTTGTCCTCCTCCTCCCGGTGGCCACTTCTCATGCACGGCGCGTCGCCGTGGACAGGACTCCTCTGCATCAACCCGCCTCTGGTCCCAGTCCAGCTTCTCCACCCCAGAGATCTTGGAAGCTCTCGTGGACGCTCGAGACCTCGTTTTGCTTTTTTTCTGTCCAGTCTCCCAGCTTTTTTTTCTCTCCATCCGGGCAGAAGAGCAACGTGCTGTGAATGCAGATCAGGAGACTTTCAGACACTCCAGGTGCTCAGCAGAAAAGGAGCGTTTACTTTTGCACAGCCCTATAAATAATAATAATAATAATAATAATAATAATAATAAATAAATAACCCGGACTGGACTTAATGGCTTCGCTGTACCAGAGATTCACAGGCAAGATCAACACCAGCAAATCTTTCCCTCACCCACCTGAAGCCAGCCACCTCCTGGGAGGGCAGGTCGAGGGAGAGGAGAAAGGGGGTAAAAAAGCCCCCCAGCCCGGGAGCAGGGGGGCGTATCGGAAGAGGAACGCATGCGAGGATGAGGACGTGAGTTTTTCATTAGTTAATAAAAAAAAAACTGCGAATAACCCAAGAGAAACTGAAACGGCGGAGCTACAACTGCCTTCTTGTTCGAACTCTCCGTTCCACCTTAAATGGTGCGCCAGAATGGAACGGCTGCACCATTTAAGGTGGAACGGAGAGTACCAACAAGAAGCCAACTTAAAGATTGTCCCGTGCTCTTTTCTTGTATTCTCATGCAGAAAAAAAGCTTGCATACAATTGTAAGCTGACATGTTTATTATTGCTGTGAAGGTTTTATTGATGTATTTGTTTATGCTCGTGCAAAGGACGAAAAGGGGTGTGTGTGTGTGTGTGTGTGTGTGTGTGTGTCAGTGTGTGTGGGTGTGTGTGTGTGTGTACGGGCTCCCCAGATGCTGCGGAGGAGTTGTCAACAGTATAGTAACGGATGAATGACGTGGCAGAGCCACGTATGATGCGTCCTGGTGCATTCTGCTCCACTTTTCACCCCCCACCCCCCCTAATTATTCCAATTAACACGCACGTGACTCGCCCGTTTGCGTCGGTGTGTCTTTCCAGCTGGACGGGCTATGACGTCATTCATGAATTTAATTTTCTCTTATAGTACTGAATGCTCTGTTATAGGCTGTGGTTTAGTCGTATAGTACTGAATTTACTCTTATAGGGTTTTATGAAACCTTACAGAGCTGAATTTGGTATTACGGTGTTGGATTTACTCTTATAGTACTGAATTCATTATTGAAGTGTTTATTCTTACAGTACTGAATTCACTACTTTAGTCTTCAGTTTACTCTAATAGTGCTGAAGTTTCTATTATAGGCCTCAGTTTACTCTTATGGTACAGAATTCACTGTTATAGGCTTCAATTTACTTTTATAGATCAGAATCCACTGTTATAGGCTTCAGTTTAGTATGATTATACTGATTCACTATTATCAGTTTTAATTTAGTATCATTGTACTGAATTCGTCAATGTAGTGTTGGATTTACTCCCATGGTACTGAATGGCCTATTAAAGTCTTCCACTATTAAATGCTTTAATTTGAATTCACTCTTACCTCCTACAGTATTTCGTTTACGCTTATAGTCCTTAATTCAAAATTAAAGTCTTTTTGGCCACATAGTTCTGAATTCACTATTATAGGCTTTCATTTGCTTTTATATTACTGAATATTGTAAAACACTCCTTTAGTACTGACTTAACTAATATGGGCTTTAATATACTTTTATAGTGTTGAATTGATTCTTATAGTGTTGGATTTTCTCTTGTAGTACTACATTTACTGGTTTAATGTTGGATTTACTCTTATAGAACTACTATAGTGTTAGATTTTCTCTTGAATTCCGGATTTTCGTTTCTAGTGCTGCATTTACTATTATAATTTTGGATTAACTCTTACAGTACTGAATGAACTCTTATAGTACTGAATTCCCTATTATAGAGTTGGGTTTACTCTTACGGTACTGAGTTTACTTTTATAGGCTTTCATATACTTTTATAGTATTGGATTTACTGTTATAGTGTTTAATTTACTCTTATGTTACTGAATGTAACCTTACAGTGTTGTTGACTGTGCCGATATAATGTTGTGTGTTGGGTCTTCTGTGTGAAAGAGTTGGCGCTGTAGGTGTTGAATTGATCATCATTCGCCTGTGCAGTCGCCGCATTAATAAATAATGTGATGTTGGTGATATAGTGTCTCCCCAGGCTCCCTTCTTTTTTTGGCTTGATTGAATGCGGCGCTGGCCGTGGTGCTGAAAATGTCGACACGTGTAATAGCCTGTCTGTTTAATTACCAGGCGTCTCGTCTGCACACAATATTAGCGGAGCTCCACTTAGCAAACCATTTGCAAACAGGACACAGGAGACTTGCGGTATGCAGCTCGACTCGAGAGAGTCGGTACGGAGGAGTGAACCACAAGTCCTGTTGTAGCCGAGACTGATGTTCAGCGTAGTTATGAAGCTGTTCTGTTCCGTTTATATCATGTGATCACATGTTGAAGCCCACCTGTTGTGTTTCTGTTCTTCAAAAAGTGTCCTATGGAGAGTTGCCCAGGGAGAACCACTTTTGGTTTTATAAAGAACCTTTCAGTGGGTGATTTTTCAGACGTTTTTGTTACATTGTTTATACTTGATCCGGTTCATTTGGGTTTCATTTTTTCCATTTTTTGACAAACACCTTTACTGCGGCTTTTAGACTGATATATGTAAATGAGATCTGATCCGATTGGCTGCCCTGCACTGCACCGCTTACGAAAAGCAGTTTGGGCTGGAACACTCTTTATAGCTTGAGAGGGAGTGGGCAGGGCTAAATGATGGCTGTTGGCTTTTTGTGACATCACAAAAATTGTACATTCATAGCAGGTTGTTTTAGCAAGTGGGCTCACATATGTGGGCTGTATATGGAGACTTGAGAAAAAATGGTATGTTTTGAAATACGTATTTGTTGTAAAAGATCAAGAGAAATGTTGTTTTCCCTGATATGTGGACTCTTTAAAGTGCTTATGCGTGGCTCTTTTGATCTCTTCCAACCTCAGAAAAACAGTGTAATACACATTGTGAGTAAGTCTATAAACTGTAAAATAATTCAGCGGTTGAGAAATGAAGAGGAAACTGCAAACTGTTGGCTCAGAAAAAAATGATGTAATTTTTCTCTCTGTGTTGTGTCCTTTAAAAAATAAAATCAGGGACCACATATAAGTATATACATAGGGCTATAGATAAAAGACCACTGATGATCCTCAGGCACCACTTTGCGAAACACTGAGCACCAAAGTTGCTCCATAGAAGTATTTTTCGCACAGCAGTTTTGCGATCAGTTAATTGCAATGATGTCTCTGTTATCAGTGGCACACTCTGGCACAAAGAACTGTACCATACCGTCAAAAAATACTTTTCCATTACAAATAAAGCAACCTGCACCCGAGCCGAACCGGTGCTGCTTGATTGGTCAAAATATGCTGTCATAACACTGGATGCACATTGTTTTTCTTTTTTTAACTGTCCTCGCAAACAATGGAAACAACAGATACAAACAAACAATCGGTGAAGTACAAGCACTGCTATCCATCTGGGATAAATTTCAGTGGGAGATTTTAAGGCTTTGAGAAACATGATGGTTTACATCACACAGACAAACAATGTTGAGAAAAAATGAAAAATAACAAAAGCGGTTCTGACAGAAACTTTCCGCTGGTTTGACTCCGGCCTTAACTGTGTGGAGGGAATTGAGTCAGAAACTCCGTTACCGGACTGAGATACACAGGAACATCAAAGCGTGCTGCACGTTCTGTACCATCGCGGTGCGGTTTAGGTACAGCACGGTTCCTGTAGACTTGTAGAAAAGTTCCTTTAGAGTTTTAGCTTCAGTTTAATAGGCCAGAATGATATCAGGTGAAGGTGGAGAGTGGTCCACAGGGTGCAGCAGGATATCTGTCAGCTTCACTCGGCCTCCAGCAGGCTTTCTGAAGACCCCTTCCAGTTCCCACTACTGTGGCAGTCTGGCAGAGCCACCATCTCTCACTGAATAATTGATGGACTGGACGCTGACAACTGAGCAAAGGAAGTGGCCGTTATCAGGAATCAGGAGCTGTCAGCCAGATTAACACACACCGCCTCATCTGAGAGAGGACACCCAGTGATCGTCGCTAACACCTCCAGCTCAGTTCTTGACCATTTCTGTTGGCAGTGTTGTGCCACTTCTCACTGAAAAAGAACTAGTTCAAAGTTTAGTTCATTCAAATAAAAATGAACTATTTCACGTTCATAGTTATTTTTTAAAAATCATGTTCGTTCATTAGTTTTTTTTGGGGGGGGTTACATTTTCAATTCAACGTCCTTCTACCTGAACCTCATTCAATCTTCTCCTTCAATCTGTCATACGACTGAACAATCACAGACATGAGTTACATTAAAAAACAATTTTGAGGTTGAGAATAGGTCTTACCACTTAAGCAATGTATCATGTTATGCTGAAAGTGAAAAAAAAACGAGGTGCAGGTATACAGTATATGGAAATTTTATTCAGACAATATTAAAACAAAATGTAAACAAACCATGTCTGCCTAAAATGCAACATTCAGACGATATCTTTTAAAGTGCTCAGAAAAGAACATACCTAAAAGTAAACGAAACGTGTGGTTTTCTCTGTAAATCTACAACGATTTCTTCAAAAAACTGACTCAAATGTTTAATCAGACTGCCTTCGGCAGAAGCGTCTGAACTGGATGCACCAGCCAGGCTAGCCTGTAATCAGCAATCGTAACACGTGAGCTGCGTTCAGTCTCGCGAGAGTGAACGTCACTCACGTCCCCGTTCATAATTTGTAAACTGATTCGTTCAGTTCAGCGTTCACGAAAAATAGGAACGTGTTCAATGAAAGCCGCTCATTGAACGCGTTCGTGCATAACACTGTCAGCTGGTCTGTCCATCATGTTCACCCAATCTGAAGGCCAGCTGGTACTAATAAATAAAAAATGCACATATTTCGACAATTAAGGGCTCCTCTGTAGGGATGGGTGTGGATAAACTGCAGGTATTTTCACATGAATATTACTAAATAATCCCCAAAAATATAAATACAAATAACTATGTACACTAAATTGAGGTTTTATGTTCAGTGTATCAATGTGTGGAAGTCCAGCATTACTTAGTTCCCTTCAGAAACTGGTTTGACTTAGTTAAATCAGGAGCTGCTGATAGAATTGTATTGATAAGTATTGGTATCACTATGCAGTATCAGCATCAAGATCTATATCAGTGCAGTCCTTACCATACCCATCCTTACTATTTATTAAAGTCAGTGGTTGTATGTACAGCTCTGCCAACCATTTGAATGTTTCCAGTTCTTTAGAGAAGCACAAGAAACGGTTCCCCTGCTGCTGCAGGCTGGGGAATCTGTTTTGAGACTGACTGTGACGTCAGATTAAAGGCTGGTTTGATTAATATGCTAAAAAGCTGCTATGTGATTGCCCTGTGAATAACAGCGTTCAGAAGGAATATTTCTGATTAATTGAAAAGGCAAAGGCAGCCATGAATACCACTGGAGTGCTTCATCTTGGATTACTGCAATTAGCTTGTAATTAGAAAGCTCAGGGGAACCACTTGCAGAGCTTGCTTTTTCTAGTCGTGAGTTTATTGGATGAGCACAAGCTTAAAGGTCACCTTCATAGCTAATTATGCTGTGTTTGCTATGGTAGCTTGGAACTTCCTTGTGCTTCCACTAAGTGGCCACTTTATTAGAAACACCAACCTCGTGCTTCCCCTAAGTGGCCATTTTATTAGAAATACCTAACTTGGGCTTCTTCTAAGTGGCCACTTTATTAGAAACACCCATCTTGTGCTTCCAATAAGTGGCCACTTTATTAGAAATACCTAACTTGTGCTTCTTCTAAGCGGCCACTTAATTAGAAACACCTCCCTTATAGCTTCCATGTATGCAGGTGTGACAGACTGTAGCCCAGCTGTTGCTGCACAATTTATTACCCCCCTCTACCCCATTCACTGCTGGTCAGTTTCTCGCCACAGGACCCCTGCTAGTCAGATAAAGTAGAAGATGTTTCTTGAAAGCTACAATGAAGTGTACAGAAATAGTTGTTGTGCGTTTTGTGTGAAGGACTGCTTGAACAGGCCGATCAGAGGAGGCAGTGTGTGATGTGACTCAGCAGTGTGTATCACAGCGAGGTTCACTTTGCTCATAACTCTTCACCCCGGGTGGCAGGGCTGCAAGCCAATACATTGACCTTAATTAATTGCCTAAAGGTGGCCAGCCCAGAATAGAGTGACTTTCAAAGGGACGGGGGCCTGTGGATACGGCTGCCTTTTGTGAGCAGAAGTGTATTGACTTTCTCTGTGTGCTCAGCTGAGGAATGGACTGTTCGGGGTGGTGGGACTCCTTACAACCTGCCATTGTTCAGAGCCATGGCCCGCAAAATGTGACAGACCGAACGAGGCAGGATGTGAGATGCACTTTGGTTACTAAGCACCAATTTGGGTTACGTTATGAAACTAAATTTAGACTGTTTGACTCAATCCAGATTAAGGATGTTACAAAACAGGATTTAGGGTTATTATCCAACAGAACTTTATTATTAAATTGATGTTGAGTAATAATCCAACAGAATTTATCTCATTGCCAAGATGAGGTTGGTCTGTGTTAATGGTAACACAGATCAGCACCGGCTTAGTAATGAGATAAATTCTGTTGGGTAATAACCCCAGCAGAATTGATTTTATTACTAAACCAATGTTTGCCTGTATAACCATTAACACAGTTTGGACACTAGACCCGCTTGCCCAAGTACAACTGTGCCCTTCCGCCTCCCCTCCCCTGCACTTGATGTCCCTGCCCGAACGTTCTTACATCCTCACGTCCCTCACTGCTTTATCCTTTTCATCTGGTGAAGCTACCAGATTTACGGAGTGCGTCCTGTACCTTCAGAGACAGAACCGGCAGTGTCTTCAGTTCCGTCAGTGGATCTTTGGTCCATGAGCTTGAAGCTATTTGGCCTTTGTGTCCAGTTGTTCCTGTATTCCCTGTATGTCCAGGCTTCCAGCAGACACTGCAGATCTGCCAGAGACCAGAGTCGTGCTTGGGGATAGCAAGAGGCAGAGATGGGCTGTCTATCTTCTCGCACTACTCCCTACATAAAGATTTTAGAACGCTCTTAGAATTCTCCTCATCCCCACACTGTCCTGAAGTGCTTCCTCAAATTGTAAGTCATTTTGGATAAAAGTGTCTGCCAAATGAATGTAATGTAACGTAAAAGATGCGTACCAAGTCCAGCAGAAACATGCCCAGGCCCGCCTTCTCACACTATTCCTCCACAAACTTCATTTTGGGTATCAAACCTGCTTGATGCGGTACAGATTACTTAGAGCGAGGCCACCCTTAATAGCAATGTGAATTTGCGCTAGAAATCAAATAAGCTATAATTCCAAGCGGGATTTGGGCTCTAATACAAGCATATTACAAGAAAGTACCACAAGACATTTCTTAGCTTTGGCATCGAAGTGGTGGAATGAACATCCCCTGACCATCAGAACTGCTGAAACCTTCGCTGTCCACTGAAGACCCTCTTGTTCACTGAGTACTATGTTTTCTTGTGGACTACCAAGGATGGCTGGTGGCTGCCCCTGTGAAGGTCGTGGACACCACTAAGGTACCCTTGAGCAAGGGACCGTGCCCACACATTGCTCCCCGGGTGCTGCGTCTCAGGCTGCCCACTGCTTCACTTGACGAATGGGTTAAATACAGCGAACAATTTCCCACGGTTCACACTGTGTGCTGTGCTATTGTGTGTTGACGTGTGAGACAAACGGACTTTATACTCGTTATTTAACTAGATCTACATCGCTCTGGATAGGAGCTTCTGCCAAATACTGTAAATGTAACTATGTTACCTCAGGGAACCACCACAGGCGCAATTACTCCCCAGTCATCACATGATACATCCTGTTTAGTAGGGTTGGACTGGTTCTTGTTTTTCACCATGAATAATGAAGTTGGCATGACAGTCAGCTGTAGCACGCCAGCCCAACACATTCAGAGCTGGTTTCTGCTGAGGGATCTCGCACGCTTGCACGGTTGTGCCGGTAATGACTACAAATCCTTGCTTATCTGCTGTGGATAATTCTTCACAATAAAGGATCTGAGTGTTCACTGCTAAGACCCGATGCAGTCCAGTCCATTCAGCTGGAGAGTCTCTCTTGCACAGAACCAGCGCCATAACATTCCTCTTCATCCTTCCTCTTTCCCCTCGCATGATGTTTCCCAGGGACATGCTCTGAATCTCCAGATCTTTTAGAATGAATCTGGTTTTGGAGAAGTCGGTCTATTGCTGCAGACTCTGAGGACAGTATGCAATACAGTGCAAAAGTTAAAAGCTGTTTACTTCTGCACAGTAGTGTTAAGTTAGTGTTAAAACGCTAATATCATAATAAAAACAAATAACATGAATGCAGTAAATAGTGATTTTATGTTTGGCAAAGTGTTCGCTTAATTTCCAGACCTCTTTCCTCGTGGAAACCCACTATTACTTGTAGCCACCTTCAAATACCTGGGTTTTCTTCACTAGATTAAATAGCATAAAACCTGTATTTTTCTAATCAGCTCAAAAATATCATGTTCTTTTTAGAAAATAAATCTTGTTCCTTTTTACTGCTGTCTTGTTTGCATTTATTCTAATGTTCACTTGTGTTTTTGCTGGCAGAAAGAAACTCACTGCTGATATAAATGGCTTGAAGCAATTTGCACAGGGGCCTAAGACTTTTTGCAAACCATACTGTATGTATTTTTTTACAGTGATATGGGGTACATTTTGAGGGTACATTTATATTGTTTGTACGTTGAATGGTAATGTTCCTATACATAACAGCAATACACACAAATGTGTTGTTGGTTCTAGATCAAACAAACTTTTGAAGTGAGTAAAATTGGTTTTGTGTTGTGTGTGGGGCTTTTAACAAACAGGGACGTAAATGTGAGCTTGGGTGTACCATTTCTATAGTGACTCCTACAGTAAAGAGTCCTGGCATAGAGCCACTGCTGTTCACCACCTGATACACACCCACTGGTTAGACCACCTGACACACACCCACTTATCAGACCACCTGATACACACCCACTGGTTAGACCACCTGACACACACCCGCTTATCAGACCACCTGACACATACCCACTGGTTAGACCACCTGACACACACCCACTGGTTAGACCACCTGACACACACACACTGGTTAGACCACCTGACACACACACACTGGTTAGACCATCTGACACGCACCCACTGGGTAGACCACCTGACACACACCCACTGATTAGACCACCTGACACATACCCGCTGATCAGACCACCTGACACACACACACTGGTTAGACCACCTGACACACACCCACTGGTTAGACCACTTGATACACATCCACTGGTTATACCATCTGACACACACCCACTGGTTAGACCACCTGACACATACCCACTGGTTAGACCACCTGACACACACCCACTGGTTAGACCACCTGACACACACACACTGGTTAGACCACCTGACACACACACACTGGTTAGACCATCTGACACGCACCCACTGGGTAGACCACCTGACACACACCCACTGATTAGACCACCTGACACATACCCGCTGATCAGACCACCTGACACACACACACTGGTTAGACCACCTGACACACACCCACTGGTTAGACCACTTGATACACATCCACTGGTTATACCATCTGACACACACCCACTGGGTAGACCACCTGACACACACCCACTGATTAGAACATCGGACACTCAACCACTGTTTAGATCGCCGCCATTCACAGTCAAAAAACTGATTTAGTTCAGATTTGACACTATTTTACCATCATCAACATTCCATAGACATGTGGAGCTTCAGTAGGGGTCAATAGTGGATTTGTATTAGAGATGTCTTGCTCCATTCACCCTTATTGAAGGCACCCTTATTGCTGTATTATGGAAATAAAACAAGACAACCATGTTCTGGTCACATTGTCTGGTCGAGAGGGAGGGGTTGAGGGATTTCGGATGTTGCGTTTGATGGTGGTTGCCGTTGGTTTTGACAGCAATTATCACCTGCTAAATCACACCTTAGTTCGCATTTGGCCGAGGTGTGAGCGACATTTCGAATCCTGGCAGACGAGTGTGACAGACTCAACTGCGATCCAGCAAAACCCCCGGTGTCAGCTCGGGAAGATGTTTCTGTTCTATTCTGGTCCGTTTTTCCCTCCCGCTTCTCGTGATGAGGCTTTGAAAGCAGTTTATTTAAATTGAGGGAAAGAGAACGTGCTTGGCATCAAAGCGAATTAGTTCTTGAATGTCTTCTCTCCTCCTCTGTTCTTGCTCTTCAAGGGAATGTTGCACTTTGGCTAGACTTCGGGAAGAAAACCCTCAGATCAGCATCTCCAATATGTGAGCAGAGGTTTTATATAGAGCCCCGAAATGAGCCAGGGCCGAGTAATGGCCTTGCCGTGTGTCGGAGGCGGGTTTTACTGGAGTTTGATGGGAGAGCGCTGGCTGGGCGTGTTCAGGCTGAGTCATTGTGAATTATGGCTTTCGGACTGCCGCCAGGCAACAGCAGCCCCAGCCTGTCGTATTATACCCAATCCGTCAAGCGATACACTCCAGTCAGGCTGCACTCCCTAGTGACTGCAAACACACACACACACACAGTGGTCAGGAAGTCTTTGGCGTATAGACTGACCACGCTGCCTGCTTTATGCTTGCTTTTTCGTGAGGTCAGCTTGTTTGCCCTTGTCCAGCAAAACCATCAACAGGTAAAACCAAGGTCAGCGACAGGAGCCCTACGAGGCCACAAACTCACACACCTAGTGGTGGAGAATGGAAACAGACGTCTCCGTCTAAAAGCTCGTCACTCCATGAAATGGTTGTGCTGCCTGACGCCTTTTTGTTTTGCGAGAGTTTTTAGATGCTTTTGATCCTAAAACTAAACTCATTCATGGTGGAGGCGTACATGCACAGCATCCTGAGGCTAAACAGTCCCTAAAGAAAACAGATTTAGTTCAGATTTGCCACAATTTTGCCATCATCAATATTCCATATAAACACTCAGAGACACGTGGAGCTTCACTGGGGGTCAAGCGTGAATTTGTGCTGGAGACGTCTGGTTCCATTCACCACCACTGTGAACCATTTCACAGCAAACCCTCTCTGAATGAGTTTATTTATATCTCAACCTCTGAATTCTGGGGCGATTTCTTAAAATCTGTAACTGAAGAGTCAGTCAAGACATGCAGCATTGTGGGCACTCAGTCAGGACCTGGATTAGACCTGGGATTTTTATTATTTATGGTTGTAATTCGTGATCAGCTCGATCACTAATTGCAACAAAATAGAAAACATTATTTTGCAAATGCAAATGTCCAGCATGACTGGCTTTAATAATAAAAATACCTACAATAAAGAGGATAGATGGTATAATCCATATCTACTTTAGCTCCTGTGTAACCAGGTTGCTGGAACCTGGTGTCCAGGATTCGTGCCAAGTCTGCAGGATGTACTCAGCATAACCAATTTTAATGACACAGAAATCAGTGTCCCTGTTCTGCGGTGGTTAGAGCGTCTGTCTGCTGTATTTCCGCTCCAGTGGTGAGGAGCAGATCCTTATGCAGGTAATACCTAGCAGGGGAATATTGCTGTTAGGAGTTTAAAAAATAACTCAGACCCGCCGGAGTCTTTCCTGGCTCCAGAGCTGGAAAAACTGCTATTCTTGCCCTTACTGTTCCACTTTACACTCTCTGGCCACTTTATCAGAAACCCACTTTATGTAGCTCTGCCTCACTGGTGTACAGAGACCGTAGCTTTTTGGGTTGAAAGACTAATTTCTGTCCCCCTGTATTGTGGAGCTATAAAATAAAGTGGCCAGTGCATGGACGCACAAGGGAGGTGTTTCCAATAAAGTGGCCAGTGAGGAAGGTGTTTCCAGTAACTTGGCTAGTGTGTGGAAGCACAAGGGAGGTGGTTCTGATGAAGTGGCCAGTACGTGGAAACACAAGGGAGGTGTTTCTGATAAAGTGGCCCGTACATCTAAACACAAGGGAGGTGTTTCTGATAAAGTGGCCCGTACGTGGAAACACAAGGTGTTTCTGATAAAGTGGCCCGTACGTGGAAACACAAGGTGTTTCTGATAAAGTGGCCCGTACGTGGAAACACAAGGGCGGTGTTTCTGATGAAGTGGCCAGTACGTGGAAGTACAGGGACGATATTTCCAATAAAGTGTCCAGGCACAAGGGAGGTGTTTCCAGTAAACGGGTCACTGGCCTTCCTCTTTGCCCTCTCTCCAGTCAGGTCGCCGCCTGAGAGGTCATCCTGGGCTCCTCCGCTGGGGGCTTGTTGCTATGGTTTCAAAGGTTGAAAGGGTGAGGCAGCATCCTGTGCGAGCCGTTGCTTTTCTTTTTTCTACCCTCTCGGCACAGATTGCCGTCCGAGGGTGATGCAACCACACACTCACACGCACGGCCACAACCTGCCAGGATAACTGATGACATCATCAGCTTTCTGCTTCTGTGAATCGATCCAGATTAGACAGAAAGGGGGGGAGGGGCAGGGTTGGGGATTTCTGTGCGAATAAAAGATTGCTGTTGCTTTTTCATCTCACAGAAGCAAAGTGCTCGACCCGAAACACTGATTCCTGGCTTTGTAATGAAAAGAGAAAAGGCCTGTCCATCACTGTTTAAAGATAAGTAGTGTGACAGTGATGGGTTTATTATCAACAGCATGGCTCAATTACTCATTACTGCTGGATAAACGAGAGACTGTTCAGAGTGCACTGTAAGTGATGGAGATACAGCTACAGGTTAACTGTGTAACTGTTAATAAACCCATCAGTCTTAGCCCTTAAAATTCAATGGGCTAGTCCTCCCTCTGCCCCCCTCTTCACTCAGTATAACTGTCCTCTCTCTCTCTGGGTGGGTAGGGTGGTCCTCCCTCTCCCCATCACTCAGTATAACTGT
>JBBPCX010116686.1:0-16304 GCA_037974365.1 Hydrocynus forskahlii
TCCTTAGAGTTTGTCATGCTTTGTCACATTATAACAGAAATTTTTGGTGCATTTCAGAATGGCAGTTTTTGGGGATTAGATCCATTTAATTTATACAAAATGCCTAACAATTTTGAAGGGGCAAATATTTTTTATTGTGACATGAATAATAATTCAGACAAAAATAACACCAGAATCTTGAATGTGCATAGGTATTCACCCCAAAGAGCAATCTATTGCTGCAATTACTGTTGCAAATGCTGGAAGGCAAACCTTCACCCCAGTCTAAAATCTCTGGTAGACTGAAACAGGTTACCCACAAGAATTGCCCTGTATTTAGAGCAATCCATTTTCTTTCAGTCTGGGCCAGTTTTCATGTCCCTGCCACTGAAAAACATCCCTACACCATGATGCTGCCACCACCATGCTTCACTGTGGGAATGGTGTTGGGGTTGAAAATTACTGTTCCTTTGAAAAGTTAGCAAAAGATAAGCCAATCTACAAAAGGCATAATGTTAAAGATGAAACACTCCTTTCAACTTTTTAAGCAAAGTTATTAAGTTATTTTATGGTTTTTTTTTAGTGGCACATTTTCATAATGAACTACCTCAGCAGGTGTAGGCTAAAGGTTTCCCGTGGCTCTCACAGTTCTTTGACCTTAAGATCATCAAAAATGTGTAGATAGACTTCAGAAGAGCAGGCTCAAGGGTGAAAATCCCTCAAACAAGAACTGAAAGACTTGGCTAAACTTACTTGCCAAAGGGGGTCTTCTTAAGTACTATGCAGGGTGCCCAAACTTTTGCATGTAACAAATATGTATTTTATTGGTCAGCAGATATATTGGTGTGGTCGTACTTCCCAGATATCTACATAAATCTGATCTAAACAGTTGTGTGCAAAAGTCAGGACAGCCTTGGTCATTTTGTTATGTTTTGTTGATTTTCTGAATTAAAAAAGTACACACACATTGAAAACATCTTTATCACATTTTAATGCACAATGACTGTTTTAGAGGTAATAAAGGCAGTATAAGGAGGAAATGTGGGCAAATGCAATATAAGGAGAAAACGTAAGGCACCTTTTTTGTTTTAGGTTTTGCTTTTCTTCCAAATTTATTAAACTCAGCAAAGAAATATTAACATAATATTTGACTGGGGTTTTCAGCTTTGCTTTCAGCTGTATATATTGTAAAATAATTTAACTGTTCCATGCTAGCAGTCTGACAAGGTAAACTCCAACACTGCCATTCCTATCATAACTCTCTGGTCTTCCTCTTCTTAAAAACAGTCTAACTGTGCTATAAATAATTGTAAATAATCCTGAAAATGGCTAGTAGAGTCTGAGGCCTGTCACAATACTATACTGTCCCTTCAGAGTGGATGGCAAGAGGACACTTAACACAGTGGAGTGTGCCAATGGAGCCGGGTGACTCTTACTGGAGATGTCGGAATTGACCCTGACGATGAGGTCAGTTGTACTTAGTTGTCGCTTCACTGCAGTGCTACATAATTTTCACATCTGTTTTAACTTTCTCATTTTTTGCACCATCCATGTCACAGCTCAAGTGCTTGCATGGTTATTACAAGTATAAAAAGCATAAAGGATTAACTGAAAATCACCCTTTTTCAGCCAAACATGTGTGTTCTAAAGTTTTTTGAAAAACTGTTTGAAAGTTTAGAATCACTAGGCTGAATGAAATAAAATGACTCTTTGCAGCAGTTACATGCCTAGACATAATTTCCACAAGGGATGTGGGGAGTGTGGGGGTTAACCCCTCTTATTACTTAATAATTAATGCTACTGCGGTAAATGTAATATTATTACCAATTACTGAAATATTGATTTAAATATTTTTATTGTCACACTAATCTAAAGATATGCCTTAATGGGAGAACGCAGATTGCAAGGATGCAGAGCCGAAGACCAGTCAGAGTGTCCATGCTGGCCACTGTCCACCCCCGACAGCGCCCAATACGGGTATATGAACAACAGAATTGGACCATGAAGCAATGGAAGAAGAAACATTTTCTTTTACATCATGTGGAAGGCTGGGTGTGTGAGTCCCTTCCCTTTAGACGGGATGGCACCAGAATTTACTATGGGAAGAAGGCAAGCCATCAGAAACAGTGTGATGCTCTAGTCAGTGTTCAGTGTGCTACTTTGGCAAGTCCAAATGAGAAGCCAATTAAATTCCAGGACAAATACCACAGAGAATGAATACTTACGTAAAGCATCAAACCAAAATTAAGGTAAAAATGCTAAAGATATTGTTAGTAGAGAACATTTTAAGCAAAGTTAGGGTATGTTTTGTAGCTAGTGGCACATTTCACTGGACAATGATCCTAAACACAACTTAAATTCCACAATGGACTACCTCAAGAGGTGCAAGCTGAAGGCTTTGCCATGACCCTCAGAGTTCAAGGTGTTGATTTGGTGTCCAAATTCCTCAGATCTTAATCCAATCAAGCATCTGTGGGATGTGCTGGACAAAATAGTCTGAGAGGTCTCCCTTCACAACGTACAGGACTTGTAAAACAATCTGCTGCTAACGTTTTAGTGCCAGATGACACAGCACACCGTTAGAGGTCTTGTGAAATTAATGCCTTGATGGGTCAGAGCTATTTGACAGTACAAGAGGGACCTACACAATATTACGCATTTCTTTTGTCTAATGAAAGTAAGTTCACGTCTCTTTGATGCAGGAAATGCCTTTACTCTTCTGGAAAGGCTTCACACTAAATTTTGGAATATTACTGTGAGAATTAAACTGCATTCAGACACAAAACCATTGATGAGGTCAGGGATTAATGATTAGTAACTCATTACAAAGGTGTGGAACTACTACTAGTGGTAGTAGTTCCGCTGCTCTACATACCAATTCTTTGGGGCTTTATACCCCACTAGCCACTAGGCATTAGGGTTTGTGATCTTAATCTCATGCCTGGCTGGTCCAAAGCATCCCATTCTCTTGTCAGTGTTCTTCTATGGAGATTATACAAGCTGTGTGTGAACAGATAAGCACCTGTTTCAGCAATGGGCGTCTCAGCAATTTATTAATTGGAAGAGAGTGTTGATATTTTTTAGTTTTGTGTATCTCTTAAACCCAGATTATTTTTCTCCGTGTCATTTCGACCTGGGCACAGGATGGACTACCAACCTTATAAACAAATGGCCTCTCTCTTAAAGCTGGAATGTCAGCCCCCACCCCCCACCCCCCTCCTTCACTGGAAAATATGATCCAGTCTGTCTGCAGAGTCCAAAGTTTTGAAATGAAATTATGCCCTACCCCGTCTGTGCAACAAAACCTCCAGTGCCAAGAGTTATGGTGGAGAGGCAGATGTATCCGTCAAGATGACAAAAGTATAATGGCAAGTACCTAGCTCCAAATCATTCGACAATATTCCCATTTTGTAAGCACTTCCAGAGTCAGCAGGAGGGGGAAGCTGTAAAGCTTACTCTCCAGCTACCAGGTCATGGCATGGCAATTTAGTTTTCTGGGCTGTGTGAAGTAATATTCAGCTGTTCAGGCTGTAGACATTGCAGAGTATAGACACAAGTTTCTTACAATAGGAAGTTTCTTCTCAAAAGATCTGATCTGATGTTCCTACACAATGGGAGAAAATCCTTTACAAGGACCTTGAATGACCAGTCCTATTAGCAGTCTCTCGGATTCTAATGGCTTTGGCAAGAACACAAAACATTTCTGACAATCCTTTAACTTGTCTTTAACAATCCTTAAATGCTTTAATTTGTCTCCTCGCTCTCTATGGGGTTGGGCCAGAGGGTATACGCAGTCCTCAGAATGAAAGAACCATCATTTTGTCCAGGTATAATCCCTCAAGCTTTCTGCAGGCTTATTAACGTTATTAGTCTCCATACTAATAATTCAGTAACTACTATGAGGAGTTAAGACAGTGAGCAATTGAAGTGCGGACCACATGTGTGACAGGCACCCGGATATTGATAATGCAGATTTCGCAGAACACAAAAAAATGATTTTTGTCCAAAATGAGGTTAAAATTTTAATTGTGTATTTTCTGTAGTTTCTTTTTATTTGCTGAAATGCTAGTTTTCCTTTGACGTTTTCCTCAAACTGACCAGGCAAACCATCCACATGACTATCACTTTTCTTACACTTACGAAGAATATAGACTGTCTAATTATCTTTCATAATACTCCAGTTGGGAGTAAAACTAACTAAATGTTTGGATGAAGCACAGTGACACATTTTGCTAAATGAAGTAAAATGCCTTTTTTCACAACCGGTCCAAAAATAGAAAGCGAAAGTGAATGAGTATAGTTATAGAAGGTAATGTCACTATGTTTTAAAATGGTTAATAAATGCAATATTAGCTCATAATTAACATTTTATATTGCTTAAATTGTGCTCTGCTCCCTCCTGATAGGACACTGACTGAATGCAGTTGAAGCAGTTCAGCTTTGAAATATCATAACATGGTTCCTGATTGATATGTCTTTAAAAATCAAGAAGCAACATGCTAGCAAGGGGTCATGTCCTTAAAGAAAAGCCACCATTTTGTCTTGTGAAGGGTTTCTTCGGGATGCCACACATATGGGTATTCCCAGTCTAGCCCAAATTATTTATTTAAATTTCCTCTAGTTGATATTGAGTGTAAACTAGAGTATGCCCAATGTGGCATCTAAGCCATGTAGGTTTCATCTCCTATCCAATTCTAGCACACTTTCTAAAGGTAATCAAGAACATCTGAAGGCAATGAGTAGTTGGATTAGGTGGAGTTGATTAGGATTGAAGCATCTGCAAGTCTACAGGAGCAGGTCTATAGAACACCGGTTTACAGTTATTCAGTTTTACTCAGAATCAGAATCAGAAAACTTTCTTTATCCCGGAGGAAATTGTTTATGTTTTTACTCATTAGTCATCCATCCACCACTCCATCTATCCATCCATCCATCCATCCATTCATTCATTCATTATCTAAGCTGCTTATTCTAACGAGGGTTTGCTAGGGTGAAAAACGGAGAAACACACTGGACAGGTAATTAATTTTCTTCTTTTTATCTAAATTCTGCCCTATTTTGGTTATATGCTCTCTTCCGTACATGGAAGCTTGTTTGTAGGAAAAATATGTAATACGTTCACAACTTTTACATTATGTAAAAGTTCTCTAAGCTGTAAAAAAAAAATCCCCCCAGGGATACGCCCAGTGATGTTAGATGATCCGTCAGAATTTGGACACTTTTTTGTGGTATTTGAATCGTATACCACTATCCAGTGAGTGAGTGTTCTTTCTATAAAATACAGCACATGAACTACTGTAATAGTCTAGGGACTGTTGAAACAATAAAAACACTTCTCTATTGCATCCACCCCAAAAACTCTTCTTGGTCCCTTATGAATGTCTATGGGCAATAAAGTGAACCCAAGTGAATCCAGATGCAGTCAATCCTAAACTCCTACATGCATCCCAGAGGAGAGCACACAGGCAGAGCGGTAACATTAGGAGTCGAGTCTCTCCTCAGCTCGGAGGTGACAGGAAATGTGCTGACTGGGCACTCTCTTTCAGGAGTGAGAAAGAACAATATGCACAACAGGTACCTTCAGCTGAGGACAATCTGTCGTCCTTAAGACACCCCTTTACAGACAACAGATAATACCATCTCAGACACGTTACAGCTCCAGTGTGACTCGGACCTCCAGAGCGCACAAGCTTAGTCTCGCCTAATGGAAATATCCTGCCTCAGTAAAACAAGTTACTGGAGTAAAATAATACAGAAGAACTTCACAATGACACGAGCACAAGTAACAGTTGCATTCTCCGCACGGACTTGCTTGCCATAGTACTTTTAGAACTTTATACCAGCCAGCGAACTTTCCAAAGGATGGACAAAACTATACATAGACCTGATCAAATTATATTTTGGTGATTTTCTAAATGAAAATAACCACACATTCTCTACCAAGAACACTCTTCTGCAGATTGTGATACTTTTATTTCCATGTACATTAAATGTAGCATGTGCAAAAGTTATGTCACATTTATTTTGCTCCGTATGAAATTCAGTCAAAAAAATGGCATGTTTAAATTTGTGTCTTATTTTCTCTTTAAAAAATTAACTGTTGCACTCGACTGTATTGGATGGCACTCCAGAGATGCCTGCCACTGAACACCAGAGTGTACCATTCTAGTGGAGTTTATACAAGCTGTTTGAGCACAGATGTGCAACTACTGGTCCCAAAAGAACCTTTCAGTAGATGGTTCTTTTGTCAGTGATATGTGTGGATGAAGATCTGCTTGAAGTTAAAAGAAACGATGTAAAGGTTCCATAGAACCATGATGTGTGGCTAGATGTATTGTCATGGGTTTTGCATTCAAGCCTCAGGTTTTAACGTTTAAGGCCTTTTTACTGTCATCAATAGCTATGCATAAATAGTGACATTAGACAACATTTCTCCATGGACCATGGTGGAACACACATCAGCATATAACAAAGGACAATGTGCAACAAGGACAAAAACCAACAGTGAATAACAATACAGTGCAACAATACAGGGCCATGGGGCACTGAGGTACTTTCTGTATGCATATTGAAATACAATCAGCATAATGCAAGTATCAGTGAAACACCAAGCAGCATGCTGGATATCAATTCTGTGAATATACTTTGTATGTTTATTTATATATGATAATTATCCAGAAACCATTTATAATCCTATAGATTTTATCACAAGGAAATGTTCTTAGTTCATTTCTCATGCAATGTTTAAGCTAACTAAAAGGCAACTTGATGCAAAATAAAAGGTTTAAATATGATGGTGGAGATGTGCAGTATGCAATGCTAAAAGATGCAGCTTTGTTACTTATTTCAGAACCAAAACATATTCAGTATCTTGGACCTTCTCAAGGCTGTGCGTTTGGACTCTTCATTGAGGTGTGGGGGATAGACATGGATTAGAAGAATGTGGCTCAAGTCCAAGTATTTTTTTTGCATCCATCCCTACAGTAGGCTCATTAAACTGAGGGGGATTTGCTTGCATCTCTGGACTCTGGACTGCGTGCTGGAGAAGCATCTGGTGTCTAGGGATGTATGTCCCCATTTGATGCATCACCCCTGCTGGTAAGCTTACTCATGAATAAGCTCAGGTACAAATTCGCATTGGATCCACGACCAAAAACAGACACCATTAAACTCATAGAAGCAGCAATTCCGCTCCATTTTTCAACAGTAATCTCATAATTACATTGAGCTATGTGCAGCAATTGTGGAGACCAAGCATGATATAACAAGATGATACAGCTTTTAATACTAGGAATAATGCTGATGAAGAACAAGGGACATTGCTTGGGTTGCATTATGTAAAGTGAGACCTTCTGATACAGTGAGGGGAAACAAGTATTCATTTTTGTAACATAACTGTACACTCAGTAAGTATATCCACTTTATCTTAGGAGTTTATGCTTATTAATATGGAAAAAAAGTATCTATAAACAAAGATAGGGGTCCAAAACAAAACTGATGGGGAAAATATGTTCAGACATCAAAATAAGTAACATTAGTGCTTTGTTGCAAAGCTGATGTTGGCAATTACAGCACTGAAATATCCACATAAAGAAGCACTTAGCTTTATGCTATACCATGCCACAATTTTGGCCCCTTCCTCTTAGCAAAGTGTCTTAAGTGTTTCTCAAGTTAATGAAGTTCCTTCTGATAGACTTGCAGTTTCAAAATTCGGTATCACTTTACAATAGGATCAAGTTGTTTATTATAAATTATTATAATAAATCATTGTTGTATTTATGTATTATTATAAATTATTCATTAGCAGTTATAAACAAGTTATAACAGTTGTCATACATTGATGCAGGCTGACTATTTGGCAAGATCTGTTTTTTTTAATGGTAGTAGCATGTTAATAAATACCTGATGAAGATGACAGTTTAACATCCCGCCTGAAAAGGGACACGATAAGTTCATCTGAGTTCTTGCCAAATAGTGAGCCTGCATCAATGTATGAAAACTGCTATAACTTGTTTATATAACAACTGTTATAACAACCAGATTATTAATCATGTATAAACTCTTTATAAAGGTAGTCTTATTGTAACGTGTTATCCAACATGCTAGGTTCAGCAATGGTATTCAAGTCAGAAGATTGGCTGGGCTACGGAAGCACTTGTCTGTAGGTCTGAGGTTGTTGTCTTGATGAAATGTCCATCTTCCCCTCTTTCTTGGAGAATTAGATTAAATTCTCTTTTAATATGTTTCAGTACATTGCTCCATTCATGTTTCTTTTGATGACATGTCCAAAGGCTAAAAGAACTGGAACTTTGGAAATTTGAAGATCTACTCATTTCAAAGTATCTAGACTACATCACCATATGCTGACCAGTCCCTTCAGAGGTCCATCTACCTTGAACGTACACTCATTTTCCATATTATCAGCTCCACTGATCATACCTTTTCATTTTGTAATTTACAGTTATAGACTGCAGTTTTTAGCCCGCTTTATTGCATAAATTAATTGTCATAGGACCACCAGTGACCAGGTATTATTTGGGTGGTGGATCAGCATAGCAGTGACACTGACATAGCAATAACATATCAGTATGTGTGTGTGTGTGTGTGTGTGTTGAAGAACAAGCACACACACAGAAGTACTACTACAGCTTAAATACTGTCCCCGCTTTGTCTATGCTGTTAGATAAGACAAGATAGCCTTTTAATTAGAAATTTGCAGCAACAAAGCGGACAGTAAGAGAAGCAGCATAACTATAAAAACTATACAATACAACAATATATTATGCAATACAAAACAATATAAAAAAAACCCTGTACACTATACAAAACATGATACAAATATACATATAAATGCACAATGTCCATTTGTCATACATGAGTACACTGCAGCACAGCACACAGTGTGAACAGCATTAAATTGTTCTGTATTTAACCCATTCACCAAGTGAAGCAGTGGGCAGCATATAGTGTTAGTGTTATGCAGTTTGTGTTGGTGATTCTCTAGTTCTTCAGTGGTCAGTGGTCACTTTTCTGTACAGAATGATGCTGCTATTTTTCTCAGTCCAGCACTGACACAGAGGGTTGTAGAAATTCCAGCAGCATTGCTGTTTGTGATATATATACACACACACACACACACACACACACATACATACACACACACACTCACACTCACACTCACACTCACACTCACACTCTTACACACACTCACATACACACACACACACACACACACACACAGCCATGTCAGTTACACTGCTGTGCTGATGATGATCCAGCCCTAAGTAATACCTGCTCACTGGTGGTTCTGTGGGGGTCCTGACAGTTGAATGAGGGGGTAAAGCCGGCAACAAATGATGCAGAGAAACAGGTGGATACAAGTTGCACCTGTATGGCAAGTGTAGTGACTAAAATGTATAATTAATGTAAATGTCTATATTTGATCATGTGAAATTGGCAGCAAATACATTCTGTTCTTGGTGCTATTCTGCTATTCTCTAGCCATGACAATCAGGTATAAATTACATATTAACTGATTCCATATTGCAAAAAACAACACAAAGGTTCATCAAACATGCAAGTCAGTTGAGGGAGGACACCTAGAGGGTTTATTTTTAGAACACAGTGACGCAAATGACCTTTAATGGCCTCAAAACATAGAATAATTAGACGAGATTTTAATTATATGTGATAATCTGCCATCGAAATAATCATAGATTTTCAGCTTTATGTGGTCTTAATGACTTTTTAATCTGGTTGTGTCTCAGAGTAAAGAGTTTCAGACAGTAACGGTGGCATAGCGTATCTCAGCTCCTTTTAAGCAGCATGTGGGTTTTAAATTTAGTGGAGCAGAGGGGGGCTGGCGGAGTAATGGAAACTCCAGGCTATACACCATAACGTAAAATTATCGGCAATAAGGAGCCAGGCTGCCTTCTGTCTTCGGAGCAGCTTAAATCACTCTCGGAAGGCTTCTCTACAAGTTCCGAACAGTTTCTAGCAGGAAATTGGGCCATTCTTCAAGGAGAGCATACCCACCAGCAAGGTGAACTGCTGAGCCAAGGAAATTGTAGACTGAAGCCTTTTCTCCGTTTTTTCTCTCCTTATTTCTTTTTTTTTTGTTGCTTTTCTAGTGGAAAAGAAGAGACCAGGGCTTGACCGATAATATCGGCTGACTTAATCAATGTCTTGGTTTATGTAGTCACGAACAGACCGCTCTGAAGTGAGAAAAATGTTCAGAGGATTCAGCAGATTTGGAATCATATGTCTTCATAGAAGCTGCTAAGTGACTGAACCGGTCTATACAAAGAACTAATAAAAATAAGAAAACAACAAGCGACTGTTAATAATTCTGGGTTTGACAAAGGAAACCTCATTCAGAAAAATACAGCAAAGGGATCAACAGAGTGATAGTTTGATCAGTACAAGGTTTCACTTGGAGAAGAGATTTGTCAGGTTCATTTAGATAACGAACAAAATTCTGGTTCCATGGCTCTCCACAGTTTGCATCCACTATCTTCGGGTGCACTAACAATCAGCCGATATATCCTGTTAGACCCCAAAAGTCAACTTCCTTCGACTGGTGTGATTGCTCCATATGCTGAAAGACATCCAGGACCTGTTTGAGGAAGTTGGCACAGTACAAAGCAACTGGGTTTAATGTGAGAATATGCCTGGAGCAGTGGTTTTCAACCTGTGAGCTACGCCACCCCCCCCCCCCCACACACACACACCTTTGTATTGTCCGCTTTCAGCCGTGACAAAGCAAATTTCCCACTTGTGGGACTAATAAAGGCTTATCTTATCTTATCTTATTAATCTGTAAAGCATGGTTGAACTTATGACAGCCAATTATCAATCAGTTTTTGCTTTTAAAACTGGTACCAATCACAATAAGTCAAGATCTTGAACAACCCCCATCCATTTCATATTCATTTCCAATGTCATTTAATATTATAATTGAATGTTCATTATTGCATGTTGCCTGTTGAGGCTATTTTTGGTCACTTTTCGTTTCACTTTGCAGCTCAGCTGTGATCTTTGTGACGATTCAGGCTGGTTTGCGGGTCTGGCTCAGGGAGACTTAAAATAATTTCTGCCTCAAGTCATTGTTCAGTGTTATTTAGGAACTGTCTTGTTTAAGCATCTCTGTCTGTCAGAGACTGTCAATTTCCAGCCACTGTTCCTCCTTGCTGAAGAAGCTGCTCCTTGGTTGAAATGTGCTCTGTGACTGGCATACCTGCAGTTTGGGATTCCATTTATTCGTCCCATCTCACGACTTGATAGATGTCTCATATAGGCTTTCAGAACTGTCAAAGTGTGAAAAAAAAATGACAGCCAGCTTTGACGTGTTCTTCCTTTCCACATTAAAACACCGTGCCAGTGTTCCCTGTCAAAGAGCGGCTGCTTTGTCTCAGAGGTGATGGAGGGCCAGCAGAGTTGGCCACACAAGGTTCCACGCTCATGTCACTGAAAGCAAGGTCTGAAGGTTCCATTCTGGTTGAGTTACTTAACAGCCTCTATTTTGAAGAAAGTTCAGGTTCTTGGGATTGAAGCCCTCCGGTAATGTTTCCTCTATCAGTGAAAATACATCTTGTGTCTCATATAGCTTATTTAGTTATTTAATTGTTTCTATTGGTTTGTATTTTCGTGTGAATTTGTACAACCACGAATGAACCAATTAGTAGAAAACTAACAAAAGAAATTTGAACACAATTTCACCTAATTACATAAAGTAACTGCATTTTTTGTGCATTCTCTTCCTTGTATTCTAAAGACGGCATTTCTAAAACTTCAAAAAAGGTGCTGCTCCCACAAGGTTTTGGCCCAGTTAAGAACACCAAGACAGCAAACAGGATCTAGAACTCAGTACCTCTATAACACTGGAAATAATAAATGACTTTTTGTGCATCTCCACCCCCAAAAATCAATGACACAGCTGTCAATGCAGTTGAGTCTTCCATTTCCTGCAGACCACCATTTTCAATGTGCTCCCCCTGGGAGACAAACATGAACTCCATCATGAGGAGTGACAATCACAGAGGCACAAAAACTCAACAGCCCATCCTAGCACAATTCCACAAAACCATCACAGAAAGCCCTGTCACATCTTACATCACTGTCTGGTCTGCTCCAAGGGCAACCCACAAGTCCATGAAGGAAATCATCGAAATCATCCTTCTGCTGAGGGTCTGTGTGGCTCCAGGCTACCGGTGGGGGGGAGGCTAGAAAGATGGCTGCCATCATTACCACAAAGGATGCCGCATTCTCAAAAACTTTTCCTGAAAATAACAAATCCATCACTAGCTGAACCAGCTGCCACAGGATCAGCTTTTTACCCAGGGGTGGATCTATGGTAAACAAGTAGCCATTGCAAACAGACCCTTCTGAGCTTCCCTTTTCTCACTGTTGAACTGTCAATCGCCTATGGAGCTTCTTCAGTTGCTGTATATGTTTGGTTAATTTTCTCACTGAAAGCAAGTACACATCCTCTACAGGGAACCAACGTAAATATCAATTTTTTTTTTACATTTTCTGTACCATTCAGTGTAAGATTTTTCTTCCTTTTTTGATTATGAGGAATGTGTCTGTCATGGATAAATGGTTACAGACAGGCACTTTGAAAAAGCTTTTTAGCTTTTCAAACCTTCCAGCTTGATAAAACCCAACAGTACCTAAATGGAAAAATGCAGCAGTGAATACCCAGCGCTGTGCTTCGTGTGCTTACTGCTCAGGTTTGTCTGCTTATAGAGGCTTGGTCAAATAGAGCTTTGAAGCCCAGCAAATTACACCGGAGACTAAATAAAACAAGTGTTTATCAAAATCTGTTGAACCGAGCCAGACCTCCATTTGCAGCTTTCTTCTTTTCAGCCTGACATTTAGCAGTTGGTTGCCAAAGCCACCGTCTTAGTGGACGAGTGAGAAAGCAGATACTTTTTATGTTGTGTGATTGTACAGTACAGTCATAGATTGGTGCCTGTATGTATTTGAGATGATTTTGTCAACTAAATCTTCTTGTGGGCCACGGAGGGTTTTGTAGTTGATGGTAGGGGGCATTAATTGTGAAAGGTTAGGAACCAATGAATTGAACAACTGGTTCTGGTTTATCTTGGCTGATAAACCAGCATATACCCTCAAGAAAAAGTCACCAAACCTTTTAAGGACAATGTTTGGTTCCCTTAAAACCTTTCAGGAATCGTTATTATATATGCATTTTTGAGCCTATGCAGCCATTTTGAAGTTTAAGGAATGTTGTAAAACATATACCAATTTGAGGTATTTCCTAGAATCACACCTCCAAGTCATGTACCTTTATTTTAAAGAGTGCACTTTAGCATAGCATTGCTGACACAGTATTTTGATGTAGTTTAGTTTTACCATTGAGTTGTAAGAAAGCAATGAGTAGCTGATGGCAATCAGATGTTGGTCAAAATGTTGGGACATTAAATGTTTTTCAGTTGGAAATCTAATCCAAGACCTGATAACCCATGAATGTGGTCCTTTAAAGGGATATAAGTTGCCATGCTGGCAGGGTTTAAGCATTCATGTGCATGAGGACTTGTGTTAATAACCTGGTCTATAGGATTACAGCCGTCTGGAACGGACCTTCAGAGTTCAGCAGGCAGTATTATAACTTGCAGGCAGCAAAGGTCAAGAACCTCCTCCATCTCAAATCTGGAGCTGTGTGTTATCCTATTGGTCATACCTCCTTTTGAGATAACTCAAACTAGCTCTGCTAGAGGCTGGTGCTCTGGGCAAACTCAGGATCCAGTATATTAATGTGATACCTTTACTCCCTAAACCCTGAGAAGTTAACAATAACAAAAGTATGACGATATTCAGTATTGCTCACTGACGAAAACATGCAGCGTACAAGAGGAACTGTTTTAGGATTACTGAAACGTGATTAAATCAATCTAAACCAGGAGAAGTCAGTAATGACAAAGGCATGATGTTACTTCATATGAATTATTCCTCGGTGAGTAATCCTGGCAAAAGTACAGGTTGCGAACTTTCAGTCTGTTCCACATTTGTATTTCAAGATGAAATATTGCAATGATTTAGTCATCCTATATGGTTGCAACTGATAAAAAACATATTTTACATTTTTGCCAAGTATTTATAATTTCTTGACATTTAAAACAGGAAAAGCCAAAGTGCAGACCCCATCAAAGTGCCGACCCTATCAATATTGAATGACGACATGTCGTCTTACACAGCTAGTCTCATGCAATTAAATACAGAATTAAATGTTTTATATCATATGGCATAACAGCAATAATACAAACCTTACATTCTATGACTTATTACCTCATAACATGGAAAATAATGGAAAACGATTGAGTAATTCTTAAGGAAAACGGCCATTCGTTGTACTCTTTATTCCTTAGAATTGAACAAACTGATTGTTACTGTACCTTTAATACGGACACTTGTAAATGACCTCTATTCAATATGAACATCCTCATTCAACAAGCTGGTCTGAAACACTCTTTGTGAATTCAGCATGAATGGGTGGAGCTAATCTATAGGTCGATATGTAAGTGCCTTGGTTTTTTGTGACATCACAAAAATAGGCTGTTTTTGGAGTGTATTCTCATGCACATACTGTAATTTGAACCACATTTACATACATACCACAACATACATATATAAAAAAAGATAATAAAAGCATGGAAAGTTTTCCATGAAATGTAGTCTAACATCAGGAAACCATTTAATTCTCCAAATTACCCATAATGTAACCCTCGTCATTGTCCTTATTTTATTTAGCTTATATTAATGCAATATATGGTAATGCGATGCTTCACTTGGAGTACAGGGCTATCTGCTTAGGCACTTGTTCCTTTGATCGCACTCCCTCATGGCGCCCTGCTATATCCCATGCAGATCAAGTCAACTTTTACAATCTGGTCGGCTTCTTGAACACTCGAGCAGCTCCTCCCGAAGGGTCTGGGCTGTAGCCCGTTCTAAAGGTCAAGGGTTTAGAGTCAACTGGCCGTTTCGATCCCTGAGTCGATTGTCAAAGCAAAAAGACTGAAGAGGGTATTGAGCTTTTGGCAATCCATTTATCCATAATCAGTCAGCGCAGTGGTGCTGGACCTGAGCAAACGCCATCAGTCATAGTTATGAAATGCCAGACAGCTGCCTACAGCCTTCCAAAATACACAAATAAAACAATAGCAGAAGCTTCCAATTACAGCAACAAGGAACCTTCGCAAAGTGCATCAGAATGAATGGAGAATACTTGTTAGTAGCTTGCTTATTGAAACCTCTTCATTAACTGGGTGTCAAACTGTGAAGCACTGAATTCTGATCCTCAATTCTAGACTCGATTTGACAAAAAAAAAAAAAAAAAAGACAAAAAGCTTGTTCAGGAAATAAAAAGGGCAAAAAAGGCCCTTGTGCAGGGAAAAAAAGTGATTAGGTAAACACCTGGTTACAGAGGTGATGGCACACAGGGAATTAATGAGATGCAGCAGACGCAGCCTAGCCGAGATTATTCTGAGTCTGCGCTGGAATGATCAGGTCAAACGTGACACAGCACCTGCCAGGCTGATTTCAACTGCAAGCATCCAAATGAAAATGGGAACGAAAAAGTAAACAAAGTGCCGACATGATGGAAAGGAACTTTGGGGCGAACAGGCCTGGTCACTTTCACAGCCCTCAAGCGCATGTTTGTCTCCCTTTAAATGGCTGCTGTGCAAATTGCTTAATAAGGGCCGTCTTCTTCAAAGCTGTTGTCACAGTGCCCCCTGGTGGCTCACATTCTCAGTGTAAGGAAAGTTGCAGCACATGCAACAGAGATGCAACACAGGCGAAACGTCCTTAGCTTTCCAGGACAGGTAATTAGGACATTTCTGCTGTGAACACATTTGTGCCATGTATACAACCTGGAGTTATATATATATAAATTATAATTATATGTTATTGTCAGTGTTGCCGTAGAGCTGATAAAAAGGGCCCACTTATAAGGAATGTTTCAGCCCACCGCTTTTTGAATGAGGCACAAAACAGGACAAACAATCAGAATAGAGCTCATTTATATATATCATGATTGAAGCCATAGCAACAAAACAGATCTTTTAAAATAGGATGGAGTGAGGCCAAAATGGTCAGGCAAAAGAGTTTTCTAATTTCTGTGTTTTCTTGTCTACCTTTTTTTACATAACTTGAAAACACCAACTGACCTTTACATTCTGCCAAAATGTAATAATGAACCACAAGAAGTACATAAAGAAAACCTTTTGCTATTTTGGAAATACCACTGGTGACTACGTGGCTACACACACACACACACACACACACACACACACACACACACACAC
>JBBPCX010116704.1:0-20553 GCA_037974365.1 Hydrocynus forskahlii
TAACAGACACTGGCATGGAATGGTTGTCATACTCATAGAGATGCTGATTTCAAAATAAATTGCAGTGGTCTCTTATTTTTATATGTATAAACAAGGCAAAAAATGATATGTTCATATGTTCATGGCTGTTCCAAGAATGTCTGTGGAGCTGTCTCTGGTTTTAACATTCAGCGAAGGCTGTGCGCACATCACGAGATAATTCAAACCATCGGGAAAGTAACTCAGACATTCCAATGATCTCATGATACTGAGAATATTGAGTGTGTGTGTGAGAAAGTGTGTGTGTGTGTGTATGTGAGAGAGAGAGAGAGAGAGAGAGAGAGAGAGAAAAGAGCCATGAGCTGTATGATTCTTTGTTCTTTCCCCTTGCTTTGCGTCCCGGGGAAAAGAGAATATGACATTGGCGGAGCACGCTCTGCTCCGCCGCGGAGACGGTGTCTCATTTGAAATGCATTTCATGTGTGCAGATCTTTTCATTCAAAGCGAGCGGCTGCTATTCTCACGCCCATATGGAGCCATTTAAATGACATGACATCCCATAAACACCTCTGAACGACGAGGCTCTCCTCGGCTAAGCAGCTCTTGTGTGGCAGCTCGACTGCTGGATTCCCTTATAAGACATTAGACACCCCCCCAAAAAAAGAAAAGAAAGTAGCCCGGGGATCCCATGACCTTTTACCTCTCCTCCATTACACATTTCTCTCGTTCTCATGTTCTGCTCCGATCCACGATTTTCTCTGAGGCTGAATCCAGGTCAGCCATGGCCTCGAGCTTCTGGTCCGTCCCTTTGATCTGCTCTCTGTGTGAATGTTCCTTCGTTCAAAGGTTCCTGGGCTTCTCTTTCCAGAGCTGGGATGTGTGAGGGGATCAGTAATGAGGGAGCACTGCGGCCTCCGGCCAAGTGCCAACAGGGGGAAAGCTTTGGCATTAATGCTTGGATGAAAGCTGGTACAGTGTGGGTGAAAACACTGCAGTGTAACCGTGGCATTATTATAATAACAGTAATTCTAGTTAATAACTAATACAATCGTGTGATCGCATTCAAGATTCTTTGCAACAGAGCTGCTTTGTGTATGTAGTAAACAATGTGGTATATTTAATAAAGTGCAAAGAGGTGGTACAGACATGTTAACCCCACTAGTGGTTTCAACTGTAATAGAGATAATTAGGTAGATTGGTAGATTCTTGTTGTCTGAGTTCAGGGGTAGTGCATGCAGCCATTTCAGCTTTCAGAGGGAGAGACAGCACAGGATCTGGAGTCTGGGGGTCTCAAGGCAGTCTGAATCCGGATCCTGAAATCCGTTCCACGCCACTGTATATTGCTCAGATCAGAATCACGTGCCTATGAGGCTATTCAAAGGAAGAGGAGTGTCCACCTCCCTGTGATAGATTATTGCCTGGAATTTCCTAGCATGAAAAGCCTTACATTCCCTGTCTTCTCTATATTTGATCTCTGCCTGGTCCTGCTTTCTGCCCCAGGGATTTGGATGAGATGTTTAATGTGGATCTTCTTGTTTTGACTTCACCTGTTTACTAGATTTATTGTTATTGTCAAACAGATTGAACTAAACTTTGGTGCATTTGGGTTTCTGGTCATGACCATTATAGCAACAAGTTTTGGTACTAGAAACTGCTTGAACACATAACCTTCCAATTGACTCCTTTAAAAGTTTCAAACCTACATATTATGTAAGCCTTCTCCTAGAAAAGAGCACTGGGGTGCCACTTTGGTGCCATTTTACCTTCATCTCAGGTGAAGCCACATTTGTGCCAATGACACATTCAATCAGGACTGAAAGTGCTCCTCTAGCTTTTCCAAATGTCTGTGATCCTCACCCAATTGAAACCGGCTGGAAATCAACCCCATAATTCATTCTCTCTCTCTCTCTCTCTCTCTCTCTCTCTCTCTCTCTCTCTCTCTCTATCTCTCTCGTGGAAAGCAAGTCAGATTGTGTGGTGTGTGCTCCTCCTCGCTCTAATGGGGCCAAACGGTGTGTAAGCCTCCCACTGCTGGTGGAACTGAGCCTATTTTACCCACTAATTAACAATGCTGACTGCACTAATCAGCCTCATAACCACAGCAGGACAAACACTACTACTGATTTAGTCCTCTGGTCCCTCTGTTTGCCTGAACCTTAAACAGCCTGACCGTGATGCCTTATTCTCTCTCTCTCTCTCTCTCTCTCCCTCTCTCTCTTTCTCGCTTGCTCCCTATGGGTTATTGTTTCAATACCGCCTTCTGCTGTCCTCCTCCTGCATCCACTTGGCAGACGAACAGAGGTGTGATACACTCTATGCATTCTAAGACAATTAGGTCCTCAGGCTTAGGAGATCAGTTATTTTTAGACACCAGTAAAATGAACTGCAGATGTAAAAGGCAGAGAGTGCTCTTGATTAACACTTTATCATTAACACTTTATCATCTTGATTAACATATAGTTATCATGACATGTGAGAGAATAATGTTAGAATTCACTATATTAATGAAGATGAGTGGATTTAATCAGTTACCCCAACCATATATACACAAATAAATAACATACAGTAAATAGTGATTTTATGTTCAGTATATCAGTGTGCTCCTTGTGGAAGTCCATTATTACTGTAGTTTCCATCAGCATCAGAAACCTGGTTTAAATCCTTCATTAAATTAAATCAGGAGCTGCATATGGATTTTCACAAATCCAAACAACAGCTGCAGGAACCCGAAGAGGAATCTGAAACCGAACCTGTGTTCTCCTCACCGGCTCACTTTTTACTGCTTTCTTGTTTGTTTGTATTTATTATAATGTTAACTTTGCTAGAAGAAATACACTTTATCACACACTGAGAAAAATGGATTTAAACAACTTGTACAGGAGCCTCAGACTTTTGCACAGCAGTGTATATATTTTTAGCTCAGTCCAATCCACATGCTGATCCACTTTACTATGACCAACATGAACATACATACACATACTTTAGGGCCAGATTTGGATGAATTAACCCTCATGTTATATTCAAATGTATTAACATCCTTCATGCTTAAAAATAATGTGACCCCCGCAATTTAAACCTTCAGGAAATAGGTGAAATAAAAATAGCTACCCAAGTTTATATATCGATCAGGTACTTTGTTCCTTTGGTGATCACTTAAAGTTTTTTTTTAAAAAACATACATGTAAAAAGGCCCCCTCGGTGAGAAATATTAAAGTTCTGGTGGAAAATATGTAACCTATCAGTAGTTCTCACACTCCTACAGGTATGATTGTGTTCAGTACCCTAGGTATCATCCAAAATAACCAAAGCAAATGAGTGCAAAATGTTGATATATCTTATATGGTTAATAAAAAAACACAGCCTGGTGTCAATCTGACCCCAAAGAATACCAGTGAGTACAAAATGTGTACGTTACATTGTCCCTGTTTAATGTAAGGCAAACAATGATGTCATTTATTTAGAGACATCAAACATTGAATAATAGGAGGGTTAAAGACTTTGAAGAGATTGTCCGGAGACGTTGGGTCTGTAAGGTTTTATGCAATATTACCGTTGTTGTTACAAAAAGCGGAGTGAAATCTCTTTCCCTTCCAGCCACCTGTATACTGGTGAGCTCACTCTTCTCTATCTCCCGGCCTGTCTCTTAACTGATGGCCATTCAGAAACACCCCATAGCCTGTCGCTGTGGTGGCACTATATCTGAGGACTTTATTGCTCACTCCAGGTCACAGAGATGCCTCTACATAAATGATGGCTATGTAAATCACCCACAACACCACACTATTGGAGAGGTGCAGATTTAAGGTTCTGGTGGAATTGCTAAACGGACAGGAAACCGATAGTCAAGGCACTGAGCAAAGGGATTGGGCCTGAGAGAGGGAGAGAGAGAGAAAGAGAGAGAGAGAGAGAGAGACAGAGAGAGAGAGAGGCCGTTTGTCATGGAGCCTGCTTAGCAAGCAGCATCCAATTCATCCAAGACAGACTGGAAACTTCTTTGCCCTGAGTCGACTGTGCCATGTTAAATGAAGTTGTAACTCGCCAGTACAGCTGATCTCTGCTCACAGCTACATTCACTTATCTGCGTGTACTCGGTTTAACTCTGGTTTCCTGGTTCCTGGCTGATTTAAAGGTAGTTGCAATTCACTAGCTATGAAGCTTTTTTTCTGTAGTGCCAAAATGGCAAGATACAGTACAAAATATTTACATTGCACAATAGTAGAAATAGAGAATTATAAACACTTCATATCAGCAGTCTCTCCAGCTGGATTTTTCCATTCAGCAGTACTTATTTTAATGAATGTGCATGAACGTCAGGGCAGACAGAACCGATCCGAGGACGGCTTTCCGGCCGTGTTTGCCCATTAGCATGCTGCAGGCACAACTGGTCGCAGGATGTAACCGTACAAAGACAGACATCTGCTGGCAGAGAGTGGAATTACACGTGAAATATTTCTTAATTAAAACATTTGTTAAGTTAAGCAAAGGCTGTTTTAGATTTATTACACCTATCCCAGTTTTATCCCATATGTTTTAATTTTATATGTTTGCGTGTGTGTGTGTGTGTGTGTGTGTGTGTGTGGGTGTTAGAGCATCCGAAGAGTTCAACAACATCATTTCTTTCATGCCTCAGTCAACTTTCTTTTATTTAAGTTATTTTTTTTATGTGTTTCTCATTTTAACCAAGGACACACAACATAAACCCATTGCTGTTTCTGATGGAAAATGGTCAGAAGGTTTCTAAAGATAAATATTATGTGCATAAATTCTTTGCAAATGATCACTAGAATAATTCCCTCCAAAATTGGCTGACTCAGGGATGAACAAGAGGTGTAAAAGTATGAGCTACTAACAAGATTTTAGCAAGTCTCAGGCAGTTATTATCCCACCAAAGTTTGTTGGTCTAACTTGTGACTACTAAATATGATTAATGTCATCGGGCTTTGGGAGCCGTACTCTACAGCAACAAAAAGGCTGTTGTTGTGCAGCTGAGCGTGGGTGCAGTCACGCCTTTACAGGCTCACATACCTTCTCTGTTCGACTGCCTTCTGCCAAAAAAACCCTCCAGTGAACAATATGGGCATTATTACTGGCATGATCACACTCCCACGAGAATGGGCTCATTCTACGCTTCTGCATCCACTGCTAACACCGTAGTGAAGATCCTCTATCAGCGGGGAAGCTTTACCTGCATTATACATGGCCAGGGTTTCCCAACACTATTCAAAAGAAAGGTGCCAGAAAGGGTTCTTATGTGCAATGCCATAAACGACCCACTTCCACAGGTGCACAGGACCTGTGCTGTACCCAAACCATACTGCAGCAGCACAGAACTTGCAGCAGGCTTTGATTTTTCAGTGTATCTCAGTCCAGTAACGGTGTTTCTGACTTCTCTCCACAGTTTATGGCCAGTTGTCGTCCCAAAACCACGTCCATGGAGTCGAACCAGCTGAACGTTTTTCTGTCAGAGCTGCTTTTGTTATTGTGCTCTTTTATTATTTATAGTCTTGTTTGAGTTTTTCTCTGCATTCTTTATCCGTGTGATGAAAACCGAACCCAGATAACTTGTTAGCGATGGCCTGATACACATTCATGTTTCTCACAGAGTTAAAGAGACATTTCTTAGCGTGAGAGAAAACTCCCACTGAAATTGACCTTCAGCCCAAACAGACAGTCGTGCTTGTACTTCGTCAACTTTGCAGTTGATTGTTTGCGAGGACAGTAAAGGACAATGGCCTCTTTCCAGGTTGTGATGTGGGGTGGTGGTGGCCTAGTGGGTAGGAATCCTCACGGGTTCGATTCCTACCTTCATCATACCACTACTGGGTTCCTGAGCAAGACCCTTAACCCCAAGTTGCTCACCTGTAGTTAGGGAATGATAAAAGTGTCTGCTAGATGGTGTAAATGACAAACACTAAAAAAACACAATGTACTTAAAATGTGCTTAACAATATTTAATTTACCCCTGAAAATACACCACACACCTTAATTTGAATTAAGTGGCCATTCATTTGTGGAACATTTTTGTAGAGCATATATTCTCCACTATATGACCTTAATTTTACCCTTAAAATTAGTTTTAAGGCGTTAATTCAGAAGGTTCTACTGTTTAAGGGGCAAATTTTAAAAAAAAAAAGGGAAGGGGAAAATTCAGTAGTTTTACCCCTTAATCAGCCTTAATCTGTGCACTTTTCTGACAAAGACTGACAGAGCAGAGACCTCACCAAACAGAAGTAGTCATACAGTGGAGAATATATGCTCTACAAAAATGTTCCTATATACATCTGAGTTTCTCAGAAAGATTTTCAAGCTCATGCATCATATTTGCAAAAGTATTCTAAATATGTTTCTACTGAAAGGTTTCTCTAAGAAGTGAAAGTGGTTCTTCTATGACGTTACTCCAAAGAACCCTTTTTGAGCCTACTTTTTTTTAGAATGTAGCTAAAGGAACAGGAAAAAAATGGTGGAAATGCAAAGTCCTACGGGAGAACCACTGCTTTGGTCAGAGGAGAATCCGCTGCTCGAAGGTTTCCTCACAAATTAGCAGGAAAGCTGGGTTAGGATCAGTTCTGCTTGCCTAATCTCAAACAGGGTGTAAAGCCGAATGCTCGCTGGAAAAATTCTGAAAATGAGGCTTACAAAAGGAGGAAGCATCTGACACTGAGAGAACAACTGTGCAAAAATTATATTTGGAAGCATCTTTGGCTCTGTACGAAAAAAAAGGAAGTCTTGGTAACACTTCACTGAAAGGCAGCATTTATGAGAAAACCACATCATCTGCCCTCTTAATATATGTACTGAATGGGAGTGAGGGGCAGATGATGTGGTATATATATTCCCAGAATCATGTTGTCATTACTAAAGCATGTTAGCCATAGGCTCTCTGGAGAACCAGAATAACTTTTTTTCTGGCAAGCATTTACCAATGGTTCAGGTGGATTTCAGCTCAGTTTTCAACACCTGTCTCAGTGTCAATTAAAGTATGAATGCATCTGCAGTTTTATAGACTGTATATGAGTGGAATGAACTGAACAAATCATTTTGGAAATAAAAACATGACATCTTTGGAACCATTAAACTGCAGAGTGCAGATTTGTTTGTGTTAACTGCCTTAAGTAAATAAGCTACCACTGACTACATGCTAAAACATCTCGAAATCCTGAATATTTAATTGAAACATTTGTGTAGCACGAGATATGGGACAGAGACTGGTCAGCTAGTTGGCAGGCACTCGCTGGCGTGTCAGTCACAGGAACAGGCAGGTAGGTGTCTGGGGGAGCCATGTCAAACCGCATGACAGCAAATGCCAAACAAGTGAAAAATGCCTCGGGAGAGAGGAATAGTGAGCGCATGCAGCTCACTGACGAGGACAGGCAGGAATTCAGACAAGACGGCTATTAAACTACTAAATTACAGGCTCGGTAATTACAGCAGAGCATCATTTACATCTTCTCAGGTGGCTTTATGATTGAAACAGGCGTGTTCAAATAAAACATTGTTTTTATGACTCGTGACTCAGCGTGTCGTGATCATGACAAAACTGATCTTAATCTGGTGCAATAAGTGCAAAAACTAGGGTCAGATTCAACACACTTCACAGACAGTTCATTTAAGTTCAATTTGTGGCTTCTGCGTCCTGATGAAAACATATATTTGGACAAATGGCCCTAGATCAGAGATTGAAAGTGAATAAAAACTAGAAAGTGCATACATATACACACATCTGTGGAGGCTGTATCTGCAGGGGAGATGCTGCCTGGCAGCCGGCAACTGGTCATATGAGGGAGGCCTGAGAGATCATGTTGTCTGCACACGGAACCACATGCCAGGAAGCAAAAGAGCCCAAAGCTCCTTTCACATTCCTGTCAAGACACTACACACACACACACACACACACACACACACTCAGATATACACACACACACACACACACACACACACACACTCAGATATACACACACATATCCCCACACACATTCTCATTCCCCATCAAACACCAGCATTCTCTGCTTAACACTGCCATTTTCTACCAAACACTCATCACCAACACTCAACATCCATCTCTGCCACCAACATCCATCAAACACATTTGCAACAAACATCAACATCCTCCCAACACCTTGAGGTTCTTTAAACATTAAAAAGCTCTTTATAATCACACACCTCATTTTCCAAAAATGAACAGTTATAGTTTATTTTCAAGCAAGTGTCTAGTAAAACATTTAAGAATGTTTAGTGACAAGAAAAACAAAAAAATCCCAAATCCTAATGTGTTTGCAGTACATTACATAAGTAGAAAGCGAAAGTGACCAAGCTGTCATACGTGAACAGCACAAAATTTTTCCTCTGTATTTAACCCATTCACCAAGTGAAGCAGCGGGCAGCCAGGAACACGGCGCCCGGGGAGCCGTGTGTGGGGACGGTACCTTGCTCAAGCGGACCGCAGAGGTGCATAGCAGTCTTGGGAATCGAACCCACAACTTCCTGCTCCCAGGGCGAACACCCTAACCACTAGGCTACTAAAAGGGGGGGGAGTTGGCTTTCGCACTTATCCAGTGTGACTTACACTCATTAATTACAGGGACAGTCCCCCAGAGCAGCTGAGGTTTAAGCGTCTTGTTCAAGGACACAATGGTAAAAAGTGGGGGGTTCAAACCTGCGACTTTGTGATTATCAGGTTCACAAGCGTTTTACCCACTAGGCTACTACCACCCGACTAATACTGAGTTTTGGTATACGAAACTCAAAAATTTACTTCTTATTTTTATGTTTAGTTTCTGCTCTTGTTGCAGTTGACATCAGGTTAAATTTGCTAAATTTGTTGAACTGTTGTTTTCATTAATCTTACAGTTAACGTGCATCTTTTTCATTGCTGATTTTTGTAGTCGTTTTCCTTCATAATTCTAATGGGCTTTATTGAGCAGCTGTTTGACCAAAAGCAGGATTAAGGATACACTCACAGTCATATCTACTCACATGACGTCCTCCTGCAAAATCTACTCTCAGAGAGGAATGAAGGTTGGAGGCACAGAGGAAAGGGGGAGTGAAGGGGGATGAAGGAGAATAAGGAAAGGAAAAAATGATAGTTGTCACGTGCGTGTGTGTGTGTGTGTGTGTTTATGTGTGTGTGTGTGTGTGTGTGTGTGTGTTTGTGCAAACCCCCTATGGCCAAGAGCAAGCTGATATTTAATGTTTTACTATGTGTAGCATACAAACAGTGCAGACCATCTAATATAGCTACAGTAACTGTTGAGAAATGAGAGGGTGCTCTACTGAATTTGCTTCTCACTCCTGGCCCATAAAAGGTTCTCCCTCATGTGAGTGTATTTAAGGTAAGCCATACAACCTAATGACCTGTGAACTAATAGTTTCTCTTTAGGTAGATCTCAGCCAATTCACATGCTTTTACAATCCATAAAAGGACCCCTGTCAGGTCAAGTGCTTAAGGTATCATGGGCAGTTTCATAACATGAGTCCAGCTGAAACTGGGAAGAAATTCACCTTTTAAGGGAAATCATCTTGTACACTATTTTCCAGTTTATACACTGTTGAATTTCATTTAATGTGTGTTCCTTCGGTCTTAACTACGACCTTTGAAACCCGTTTCTAATAGACCATTTTGGGTGCATTCCCTACTTTCACCTCATATTATCTCTAATCCAAAGAGCTCGAGCACATGCCCGAGAAATAGGCTTCCATTTCAATGTTCCAGTCCAAAATCAGCTGAATATCAGTAGCCAAATCAAATTAGACAGTTTGTGGTCCAGTGTTTCGTTCGAAAATGACTAAGATTATGTTCAGAGAGTTGAAGGTGACCTAATTATACCTCTACAATCTGCCCAACATTGCAGTGTAAAATCAGCTTCCACAGCCCGATCCTACTTACAGTTTTTCCAGTGAAACTGGTCTCAGGTCAGTGTGCACAAAAACCTCCGCAGATCTCACTCGTCACATGAGCCTTTTCTTTTTCCTTCATGTTTGTCTTTCCTTTTAGACAAATGTCTGTGTAATGTCTTCTCTCTCTACTTCTCTCTAGTGCATTTTTTCATTCTGTACTCACACTCACACACACACACACACACACACACACACACACACACACACACACACACATACTTTCCAGTTCCAACAACAAAAAAGTAGCATGCCGTCAGCATCCCCAAATGCATCTCCCTTTTCTCTCATCCGCAAATAAAAAAAATCACAAGACGGGCTCTTAATTAAATCCTCACCACTCCCTTGGGTACATTTTCCAATGTCCCAATGATATCAGCTAATTAATAGCAATAAAATAAAGCTAAAGAGACAATTGCACCAGACTGCCTACAGCTTATGTGCATTTTTAATTCCATGAGGGAACAGACGTAATATTACCCTGAAATATTACATGGCTGAAATTGTTTTAGTCAGAGTGGAACTGAAATCTTATTGAAGGGAGGTTTTATTTGATCAGACGTGTTTAACATCGTTTTAACCACATTAGAATGAATGCGTGGTTCTGCTGTATCAGTTTCAGATCCAGAATTTGATTACCGATAATCAGATGGACGGATAGGATGGATAGTTTGCCTTATTTGTGAGGGTATTAAAAGCTTTAATGGGGGTCAGGGGGTGGAATTTTATTTTACTAAGCTCTCATGACACCTCAGACTTAAAAGGTCTCAAGACCAGGGTCTCACATGAGTTAAAAGAGACATGGTGTATATGTGTGTGTGTGTGTGTGTGTGTGTGTGTGTGTGTGTGTGTGTGTGTGTGTGTGTGTGTGT
The DNA here is from genome assembly GCA_037974365.1 of Hydrocynus forskahlii. NCBI lineage: Eukaryota > Metazoa > Chordata > Actinopteri > Characiformes > Alestidae > Hydrocynus > Hydrocynus forskahlii. Next base: position 10,743 of record JBBPCX010116704.1, read on the forward strand.
GTGTGTGTGAGAGAGAGAGAGTAGCCTCTGCTGTTTTTATGGTCATTGAGCTATCATTGACAACTGTCATCATTTTTCCTTTGAATAAGAATCAGAATCAGAAAACTTTATTGATCCCCGAGGAAATTGCTTAAATTTCCTTAGCAATTCTTTCTTTTCATTATATATGTCTTATATATAGGCCTATTTATTATTTCCAATTTTTTTGTCCTGGCCAAGTACTGCAATTGAAATCATGCACCATCATAAAAAGTTAATTGTTTGAGACCACAGTTCGACTGAATAATGCTAGTCTGTCCACAGTAAATGCATGGATGAGACTTTGCTCGGCAATTAATAATGCTCTATGCAGTTAAATTTCTGTCATTAGTATGATGTCCTTGCTATGTCCTGTTAGTTAGTTTGTTTTGTTTTGATTATTTAATCTGCCCTCCTTTTTATTTTTTGTTTATTCACTTTCAAGTTGTACTTGTTTGTTTGTACATATTCTTTAGAAAAGTGCAAATAAAAAGTATAATCACGGAAAATAGTTAATTCTTTGTAATTAAGCGTTTATCCATTACTTGATGGCTACATGTAACTGTTGTTATTATACTGTTCAAATGTTTTTTTTTAAATAAGGGAGTGTCTGTTGAAGTTCATTTCTGTTGAAGTTCACTTGATTCCATTTTGCTTCTTATCATGGTATTGAATTGGGTGTCAACAACTGTGACGTTTCGCTGGTCAAGTCAACATTTATCTGTAAAACACATTCAAAACACAGAGGCACATACTGAGGTGCTGTACTTGCATGTGCGTTTCACAGTATAATATTAAAATCAAATATAATTACAAAAGAAATGAATAGAATAAATTAAGCGAATAAGATAAAACAAATTGGTACTGACTACTACATTTCCAGTACTGTGACACGATTAGCAGAGCTTTGCAATAGATGCTGATTTCCCACCACCTGTTGTCCTGGTGCAATACCTGGAAGAACCACCACCAAGAGAGAGAAGGTGAAGCAGCCCTGGATGCCACTTTGACAGCTCCACTGTTTTGTAGAATCTCTGAACCTTTTGCCTCACAGGCACATAATAAGCAGGTGGTCCTGTGCACAATTTCCCAAATAAGAATCAGTGGTATAAGAACTATAAGAACAATATATAATATATTCCAATAAAATAAATCCAATAAAAACTGGCTATAAATACTATAGATAAGTAACTCACTGCTAAGTGAATTACTTTTAACACAAATGGTGGTTAGGATTCCGTTACTGCATGTAATGGAGTAGTAGATCAGTATTATTGATATAAGTAGTGATATTTCACATGGTAAGATTATTGCATATAATAAGATATTACACATGATGATAGTTTTAGCACCTGGTAAGAAAACTGCACAGTATTCCACATGGTCATGCTACAGCACATAACAATAAGATCATAATGGACATAATGATAGTAAACCCCAGCTTTACTAAACGGCAGCGTGATTGTATCTTGCATTTGCACCAATAAACTTTTTTTTTTGCGGCGTTCATACACACATTCTGAGCTTTGGCACCAAAGGGGTGGATTGAACTTCCCCTGACCATCAGATCTGCTGAGACCCTCACTGTCTTCAAATGGAGACTGAAGACCACCCTCTTTACTGAGTACTTAGGAGAACAACTGTATGTTCATGTCATAAACGTAATCAACACAAAATTCAGAAAAAAAGAAAGAACAAAACAAAAAATCTGAACTTCTTTTCAGGTAGAATCTTCTAGCAGCTTAATTTTAAGTCTAGTGTGAGGTCTGTGTTTTCTTGTGGACTATAAAGCACAGATATAAGTGGCTCTGAGTAAGAGGGTAGGCCAAATGCTGTAAATGTAAATGTACTTTTGTGTGTATGTGAAAGAAACAATTTGCCCAAGAAAAACAATTTGCCCACAAGTTTTGAGCTAATGACTCAAAGACATCTGAGACTATTAAGAATCGTGTGCCCATGTGCAGCAACTAGCAGGCAACTGGAAAAGACTATATGATTTAAAATCAGAATTATTCAAGTGTAGTTAGAGTTGCAGTAAACTGTCAAGGTCGTTAATGTGTATGTGAGACATTAACATCTACTCAGTATGTGAGTGAAGCAGTGGTATGCTCTGAAAAGTTGTCGAATTTGCGAATATATGCTAATTCCACTATAAAGTGTGCCAAAACACCAAACGTGAGCATTTGTTCTGGAATAGTAAGGCCCTTCCCTCATAATCCTCTTTATTTGTGTAAGCCAGAACAGCAAATTTAACCTGGCCGCAGTCCTGGAGACATTCTTTAGACAGCTGAACGAAAGTGGACCCTGATCACAGTGTGAACAGTTAAATCCTAGAAAAGATAGAAAGATCACTGAAGAGAGTGAAATATCTCATTGACTCTTCCATAAACATGAATGGGGAAAAAGTGGAAGACCCCCTCCTGTGGCGAGATGCCCCTTTGCCCCTTTAATTATCCTCCTGACCACACAATGGGCTAAATATAGTCTCACCAGTGACTATCCCCAGGCTAATCTTTTAATTGTCTGTCTGGATGACTGCGTTCCTGGGTTTAATCCCTTCAAAAAATGATTTCTTGTTTTTTATTTATTTATTTTACTTTCTAATTAGATCATAGTCACCTAAGCATGTACATTGGATCCTTAAGCACAAGATGACATCATGATTTTGATGGCTATGGAGAGAGTAGTCCATTTGGGTTTTAACAGTTCTTTTGAAGTGTAAATTAAATATTTATTTGGTCAAACTTTCATCATAAAGACACCAAGTTCACATTATTGGCTAGATACAATGACCGTTAGTATGAAATTAGTCAAATTAATTTTAGTCAATTAACCAATTTGAGGCATCTTCCTGGAGATGAGTTTGTATATTTTATTCATTATCTTCGAATATTATTTTATTAGTACAATGTGCTGGAATGTTTGATTTATGTTTGCTCCATTTATCATGCTCAACTCGAAAATAGAGACGTGTGTTCTTTTATTCTGTTTGGATCCATCGTCATCCAGGGATTCGTTATGTGAAGGGAAAACCCCTTCATGCCAGGAAAGAAAGAAAGAAAGAAAGAAAGTGGCCCTGTGACTGGGGATCTGTGGGCACATGACTGTGTTCGGCAGGGCTTGTAGAGTAGCACATTTTATGGCGCTCGCCAGCTATTTACTCCAAAATCAGCTTTGTTTGAATGACCTTTCCATTGCACTCTCCTACCAAGGCCAATTAAAGCCCTGAACCCATGGCCTGATTAACTACTACTATGAATTAGTGGTGAATATGAGACTATACTATATACACTCTTTAATAAAAGGCTTCTTTAAGGTTCCTGGGTTAGAAAAACACTTGAATTCATTAGAAACCTTAACATTATCTGAATTTTTATAAGATTCCTCACACTCCACATCTCAAATCTCATTCACAAAAAATGTTTTAATGCTTCTTCATAGAACCAAAGGTGTTTTTTTCTATGAAATCCATACAAAGAATTCTGTTTTTGCACCAATATTTTGTATTGTTATAGATTAGGACAACATAGTGGTTTATATGGTTAAAAGGTCTACAGTGTCTGGTTGAAGTGCCATAGTACTCCTCCCTCTGCCGAGGAAGCTTCCCAGTAGGATCCAGCAGCAGTGTGCAGCGGCCTGGGGCCGGGCTGGCGTGATCACGCTAAGCCCCCTGAACCCGTTTAGTAGGAAATGTGACGTGGTCACGCGGGGATCAGAGATTCAGCAAGTCACGCGCTAATCCCCTATTTAAGTTTGTGAACTCATTTGGCGCTCAAGGAGCCAATCAGAGCGTTGGGATGCTTGGGACAGGGAGAAGTCCAGCACTGAAACCTTGAAGTTGTCTGTAGTTTTCCAAATTCAGCCCCACAGTTGTGTTATGCAAGTCAACTGAGAAACAGCCACTTGTGGTCATTTTAAAGGAGAAATAGTATAATATTCATCAGTGAGTGAGGGCAGTTTTCTCTGTGGCGATGTGGATGTACGGTGTGTTGGTCCTCCTGTGGGCTGTTATTGTACATGCCCAGTTTCCGAGGGTGTGCGTGACGCCGGAGGGGCTCCGGAGTGGTCAGTGCTGCCCGTCTCCGTTCGGCCGGGCCGCTGACCCGTGTGGCGTGAGCCTGAGGAGAGGGCAGTGTGTGGCGGTGCGGGTAGACTCGCGCCCTCACGGGCCTCAGTACCCTCACGACGGCCGGGATGACCGCGAGCGCTGGCCCAGCAGGTACTTCAACCGCACCTGCCAGTGCATCGGCAACTTCTCCGGTCACGACTGCGGGAGATGCAGGCACGGCTTTACGGGGCCCAACTGCGACCAGCGGGTGCCTGTAGGTGAGTCAAACGCAGCATTCAGCATCTTTCTGTACCGATTCTAAGACTGATACTGTGACTGAAATCACAGCTATTGGTGGAAAACCTCCTGAAACAGAAACATTATGAAATATTCATATGGACATTTAAATAAACATACGCATATGTTAATATGGAGACACTGGAAAAATGGATTTCTGAGCTTTTCTCATTTGACAGAAAGTTAGGAGAACAGCTTAGCAGATTCATTTTTGTTTTTTTTAAGACCCCACTACTTGCTTTCTATGTTGCATAGCCAGTGAGAAGTCTACAAAACATAAAAAGCAACTGGGAAAACACAAAAATGGATTTTTGAGCTTTTCTTGTGTGACAAATCGTTAGGAGAACAGCTCAGCACATCCATTTTTATGTGTTTTAATACACTACTTGCTTTTTATGTTTTGTAGGCATAAAAGGCAGCTAGAGTTTTAAAGCGGGGTCTTAAAAGCATAAAAAATGGATCTATGAGTTTTTCTTATGTGACAAAAAGTTAGCAGAAAAGCTCAGCTGATGTGTTTAAGACCCCACTTCAAAACACAGCTTGCTTTTTAAAGCTAAGTAGATCCCTAATACATCCCCCGCATCCATAAAATACCCATTACTATCCTACTTCATCATACTGTAACCTTCTTTCTCTCTCTCTCTCTGTCTCTCTCTCTCTCTCTCTCATTCTCATTCTCAGTCAGAAGAAATGTAATGACACTCAGTGCGAATGAGAAGCGTGCCTTTGTGGACGCCCTGGATCAGGCCAAGCGAACCTTCCACCCAGACATCGTCATCGCCACTCGCCGCTATCCAGAGATCTTCGGGTCTGACGGCAACACCACACAGTTCGAAAACGTCACCATCTACAACTACTTTGTCTGGACCCACTACTACTCCGTCAGCAAAACCTTCCTGGGCGGCGGACAGCCGAGCTTCGGAGGAGTCGATTTCTCTCATGAGGGTCCCGGGTTTGTGACCTGGCATCGGTTCCACCTCCTGCAGCTGGAGAGGGACATGCAGGTAAAGGCCAGGAGATACACTCGTCTACACTACACACACACACACACACACAAGCAAAATCAGTGTTTCCTCTCATAATCCAATTTTGCTGCAGACTCTTCTATCAAACAATTTAAATCTGCCATTAGCTGCTTTTAATGTTTTTACTGAAAGGAGGATGTACATAAAATATTATAATAGTGCTTTTAAAAAAGCACATTATAAATGTTTTCACAATTCTATATATAATTTAAGAGTGATTGAGAAAGCAGAGAAAGCATGAGGAATGCAATACAATAACACCTCATATTTAGTAGTGAACATAGCTAAACACTGAAAAGAAGTTTCTATAAATACATAATTACTGCATTTATCTTTGGTAACTTATCTCTTAATTAGGTTTTAATAGCAAAACTATGACTACAACTACTACTACTACTACTACTTCTACTACTACTAATAATAATAATTATTATTATTATTATTACTGTTATTATTATAGTAATAATAATTATAATAATAATAATAATAATTCATTTACTAAACTTAAAGCTACTTTTTGATCCCTGGTTTATATTCTTTAAGTCTGCATCCCAAAAGGAATTATTGAATAAACAGGAATAAAATATTAGTGTGACAATTAATAAAAAATAACTATTTAGATCTTATACCTATTTCAGAGACAGGAGCCAGGGGGAAGTATTTTGTTTTCACAATCAGAAATTGCAGAAAATGTTGTTAAGCCTGAAATGACACGAACTTAGTCTTGGTGCTCACTCGGAAACAAAGACCCCGTTCTTGCTGAAGCTGATACTCATCTGTGTGTGATTTGCTCTTTGCATGGCATTACAGACAGGATTAGTCTTCACAATTATACTCAGAGAAAATCCCTCCCTGCTGGAATGTAGAGCTTGTGAGTCAAATGTTATTATTGGTTATATGATTAATTAGTCTTAATTGAAATAGTCAACTAAAATCAGCGCCACATTGATATTACCAGATGACTAAAGGGTAGATGCCCAACAAAACATCAACTGTGCAGAAAAGGAGCAATAATTCAGGGCCAGAGGTTTAAACCCCTGACCTCTAAAATGGATTACCTTACAGTGCTGTTGGAATCAATGCACCCTGAAATCTCAATTTTCTCCATTCAATTCAGTGAGAATTCACTAGGGACTTCTTACATATTAGAGGGAAATTGGGACTTAATTTTTGAGCCAAAAACCAAAAACCAAAAACCAAATTTTGGGCTAAAAAGTGCATTGTTTGTACAAAAATTAGAATAGATTATAATGTCTTACAAAAAAAACCCAAATCATTTAAATACAAAAGCAATTAAGCAGCAAAGTTAATGACTGATTTGTTTCCAGGACATGCTGCGGGACCCCACTTTTGCACTGCCATACTGGAACTTCGCTATTGGAGGCAACCAGTGTGACATCTGCACAGACGACCTGATGGGTGCTCGCAGCAACTTCGACATGAACGGCATCAGCTCCAACTCCCTCTTCTCCCAGTGGCGTGTGGTTTGTGAAAGTGTGGAAGACTACGACACTCTAGGCACCATCTGTAACAGTGAGTACATTCTTCCCACCAGTGGGACTAATAAAGGGTTATCTTATCTTATCTCTTATTTCCCTCCCATTCGCTCTGTCCTCTGAGCTCCAGAACAAAGGTATAATTCAATTAGCCTTCCAATATTGGAGATCAAATCTTAAGACAACTCGACCAGAAGTTCTTCAGTATAGCATTTAGTATTTAACTTCTTGTTGTTATAGATATTCAAAATATTAAATCAAAATGCCTTTTATAGCTGGATTATAATATGCATATCTATGTATCTGACACCACTTGACTTAGCCGAAACCATTAAAAATGAAGGATGGATATCTGTAGGGGTTTGTGTTTTGGAGACAGTCAGTCTTCTCACAGAACATCAAAGGCATTCTCAGTAGCATTATTAGAATAAATACTGTTTCCTTCAGATGCATTAATATGTTAATCTGGGGAAAGGGGGGGGGTGACCCTGTCTGCCTTCTGCATTCCACATGATCGTACAGCATGTCTGCAGTACTCACATGATGAAAGGCTGATGGAAATAATGATGGAAATAATCCTGCCCTGCACTGCATTGTTAAAATTCACAAATGGGAAAAAATGTAATAGAATGCTGTTAAGCCTTTAGACTCCACTCTCAGTTTGGGTAGTACTGATTAGATATACGAATAACTCTAAACCCTAAAGGTCTCTCGCTCTCTCTCACGCTCTCTCTCTCTCTCTCTCTCTCTCTCTCAGGTACTGAGACTAGCACCATCAGGAGGAACCCGGCGGGGAATGTTGCACGGCCCATGGTGCAAAAGCTTCCAGAGCCTCAAGACATCACAGCTTGTCTGGAGGTGAACACCTTCGATACTCCACCGTTCTACTCCACCTCGTCCGAAAGCTTCAGAAACACCATTGAGGGTGAGGACACACACACACACACACACACACACACACACTATAAAGACACTCGGGCAGTGCTGCAGCAGCGATAACACAACCACCATGTTGAATTAGCGCCCTCTGTTGATCACAGTCAGGACGACCATGCAGCCCAAAGCCCTGAATGATGGCGCAACAAGAGAATCATTAACCAAGAGTCTTTCTTTTAGTTTAAATATATATTAATTAGCTTCAAAATCGTTCTATTCTCCTACATCTTCTTTTAAATATCTCCACTTCCACTACACTTTCTTTTTTTTCCCATGGATTCTTTTATTTATTTTATTGTTTTGTTTTTTATTTTATTGCTTAATATTTCTATTCTATTCCTGCAAAGCACAATGAATGATGTATGATAACGGGTTATATAAATAAACTTGACTTGACTTGACTTAATTAACCCTTACAATTTACAGTTATCACCAGTGATACAGTGAACAAAAGCATTTGTTCAACATGGCTTTTTGTTCTGCTTCCTTAACTCTTGTGGAAAACACAAATACAGAAGACCAGTTATATATGATCAGTTCGGCTGTAAACTGCATACAAGCCATGTACTGTAAGTCATTGTAAAAGCAGGCTTTAAAAAACTTAGCTACATCCTGACATGTAGAGATTAATACAGTACAGAATATTAATGCAAACTAATCAACCCTGCATTAATTAACCCTTTATCACCAGTAATACTTGCACTTGTGAACAAAAGGTTTTGTTTGACATGGCTTTTCCTCATTCTGCTACAACTCTTGTGACATATACATAAGACCTGATTTCCATATACCATTTGTATATGATCAGTTCAGTTTGGTAAACTGCATGCATGTTTTTCATAAAATTCTGATTTTCACTACATTATGTCATCATATATGAAAAGTTCAGTTGTAAACTGCATACTAGTCACATACCCAACTAGTCACATACTTCACCTCATTATGTCATTAATACAGTACACTACATGCCCATGTGCCGTATTGCTAGGTTACAGTGCCCCTGCGGGGACCTACGACCCAGTGGTGCGAAGTCTGCACAACCTGGCACATCTGTTCCTGAACGGGACGGGCGGAACAACCCACCTGTCCCCCAACGACCCCATCTTTGTCCTGCTGCACACCTTCACTGATGCTATCTTTGACGAATGGCTCCGGAGACACCCAGGTAACACAAACACACACTTGTGAGATCAAATTACATAACAATATGTCATCAATATCACAGTCAGAATCAGAAAACTTTACAGGTCCTGGAGGAAATCTGTAATTATAAAAAATTATAAAATTATAAAAAATACTGTAATTACTGTATAAAAATTAATTGCGGACAAATAATTTACTACACTAATAGTGTTTTGGAGTTGTTCTCTATACTGAGTCAATAATTGCACACAATAGAGTAGTAGATATAATAACATCAACATAAGTAGTGATATTGCAATTGGTAAGACTATTGCACATAATGATAATGCACATAATAATAATGATTTAGCATCCAATAAGTAATTGCACATGATATTGCACATGGTAAGACTATTGTACAAAAATAATAAGATAATGACTGAACACCTAATAAGAAGTTGTAAAGCTATGTACAGCTGTAATGCCTCTTCTGAGAGCAGAAACCACTGTGGACTACGGATCCTACAACAGACCACAGTACACAGTAATTAATTTCTCTGTGTTATTATTAGGGCTGCAAAAGGGACAGAAAATTACTGGCAAATTTCCAGAAACTTGTTCCATGGGAACTTTAGCTTGGGAATTTTGGAAATATTCCAAATTGGAAACTTTCTACAGGAATTATGGGAATTTATTGGAATTTGTGGGAATTAACTGGACATTTTGGTTGATTTAAAGAAAATGAGTCATATACAAACATTAATATAGACATTTTGTTTCATCATAAACAGATGTGCAAAAAAACATTTTACATTTTCTTACAGCGCCCCCATCGAAATGTAAAATTAAAGGAACTCCTATCCCTCCCC
>JBBPCX010116738.1:0-17992 GCA_037974365.1 Hydrocynus forskahlii
TGTGTGTGTGTGTGTGTGTGTGTGTGTGTGCTGCTGTCACAGGCTGTTCTGGCTGGCTGAAATGGGAAATGTCAAAAGCTGCTGGTTCAGGTAAACAGTAGAGAGCAGGGATAGAGGTCACATTCTGGCTCCTGCTGAGCGATCAAACCCCAATAGCAGCTCTTGTTGAGCTCAACACACACTGCTGTGACTTGAACGAGTACATCACAGCATGTGCAGGCAGGGGCTGTACCAGAGCAGACCTGCGGTGAAGGCCAAGCTCTTATATATAATGCTCTGCGCTACAGCAGTGTTTTCCCCGCCACTGAAATCAGTGGATGGGCCGTCCTGGGACCTCAATCGCCCGCCCACCTACCGCGGATACTGATTACTGTTCTGGGTGTTTGATTGATTATTTTACCTGGTGCTCCCCCACCCGTAAAAAGGGTCTGTAAAAAAGCATTCTAGTTACCTTTCAGTTGTTAATATAAGAAAGTAACAAAGTCATTTAGAGTGGTTTGATTTGAAATGTGAGTCCCTCACAGTGGTGGTGTTATTAACCAGATCCCCAAAGTATTTAGTGCTTTTAAAAGTGGGTAGAAGTGTTTCCTCACAGCAAGAAACACCTGGGTTCACTTCCCAACCAGGCGGTGGCGGTGGCGGTGGCCTAGTGGACCAAGAGGTCATGGGTTTGAATCCTACCTTTAGTATTTCTGAGCAAGACCAAGTTGCTCCAGGGAGGCTGCCCCCTGTAGTTAGGGAATGGAAGTCGCTTTGGATAAAAGCATCTGCTAAATGCCATAAATGTAAATCAAGGGTCCTTTTCGCATGGTGTGTGTATGTTCTCCCTGTATTGCCAAAATCCAAAGACCTGCGCATCAGGCGGACAGAAGATGATAAATTGTCAATTGCCCCCAGGTGTGACCTGTCCAGGGTGTTTCTCCATCTTTTACCCCATAGACTCCAGCACCCCCATCCCAACCCAGAAATTCTGCAAAATCTGTGAAATTGACCTTCAATGAATGTGTATGTAATTTAATTACCAGCCACATCTGTTTGCGCCCATTGTAAATGTGTGTTGGTTATAATCCGAGAAGGCTGCACAACAGCACAGAAAAGTGGTGATCATTTCTGAAGAAGAATGAATGGGAGAAAAAGACGAGGCAAAATGATGATGATAGACGAAAGGCTTCATTACCCTGGTCTGACGACAGATGGAGCAATTACAGATACATTTGTGCGCAACTGTGGGCAAAATCCGATGCCATCTGTCAAAATCAGGTCCAACTGGACTCGCTGCCTCGGATTTGAGTCGCTAGTGAACTGCGAGAAGGCGAGGCGCGTGCCTCTGAGCGTGCAGGGCTGCCCAAAAACGACTCACGTAAACAATGAAGAACGTTTTCAGTCAAACAAACCTTAATGACCACTGTTACGCAATGGCATCCTTCTGCTGAGGACGAAAGGACCAGCGTCCAGCAGACAGTTTGCTAGTGAGGGTTTATAAGACGCCACCATACGCTGTGTTAAAGGCAGTGCAGACAGCCAGGATGTAACACAATCCATGGAGCGGCGAGCTGCGGGCCTCCTGCGTGTAGTTACATGCATGCTTAATGCGCTCAGAAAGCCCAGAAGACCGCGGAGGCCCAGGCCTCACCTGATGACGTCAGAAGAGCAGGTCTGCGTGCCAGCAGGTGACATTTGCGTATGCCGGTCGCGTCTCAATGACTCATTATGATGCATCGCGGAGCTCCGCACTGACGGACGAGTCGCCTGTGCTGCCACCTACAGCCTCCAGCTCGTGCCCCTGACTTTTCAGCAATTAACATCGTCCCGGAGCGTCCCCGTCCTCCAGGAGCCTTTCTGTTACAGATAATGAGCCCAGCGCTTTCAAAGACACTTTCTTTCTCAAACCCATAAAGGCTCTTAAAGCTGCTGAGTAACAGATCCATTCTAAAAATGTACCCAAAAGTTCGCAGCCTTCTCAACATTTTTCCACAAAGGAAAGGTATTAAGTGGCAGTTCGCCACCCCACTGCTGTAGCAGCAGTCTCTCTTCAGAGCGCACTAGTTGGTACATTGCTGTGAGAATTTGATTGCAGCCCGAGAGCATTAGAGAGGTCAGTTATTGATGCCGGATCATTGCTGTGAGGATTTGATTGCAGCCCAAGAGCATTAGTGACGTCAGTTACTGATGTTTGAGCATTGTTGTCAGGATTTGATTGTGTGAGAGCATTAGTGAGGTCAAGTATTGATGTATGGACATTGCTGTGAGGATCTGATTGCATTCAACCACAGGTGCATCAGTGAGGTCAGGTATGATTGCTGTGTGGATTTGACTACATAGATGAAAAAAATACAATGTTTCAATTCTGGAAGACTTCATGGCACACGGTAAGTATAAGCATGCACTTTATAAAGTATCTATATATTAATATTAATATTTTTCTATCTTTTGACAAATAGGTATAGACAAGACTGTTAACAAACAGGCTTGTCTTTGTAATTAAACATTCAGTACAGACAATATTCTCAATGCGTTCAGAAAAGCATGACAGTCAAGATAATGATAAAATAAAATAAAAAAGCCATATTAACCTCAGCCCAGATTAAATGTTAAATAATCTGTTTATTCTAAGTAATAAACAGTTATTTTAAACAGCTACATAATGACAATAAGACTGAACAAGTGTAATGCTTCAGTAGTTGGAATGTTCACATTGGAGGAGGGCCCTGGGATTGGGCCTGTGACCCTGCTACTGCCCTCTACTGGCCATGTGTTTCCACGTTCAAAAAATGAAAATGGGGTCTGTTCAAATTAAGCATAAAAATTTAATTGAGATTAATTAAAAAACATAAGTTGGTATGTTGTACATAAATACTTTATGGCAGTTGGAAACAAAAAATCTGTGGCAGTTTGTTTAAACACAATACTTTATTGTTGATTTTAAATATTCATGTTGATTACAAACAATTGTTTTTCTACGCATGCGCAACTAACCGATTGCGCTGGCTGTTACTAAGGAAGCAGGCACCATTTTCTTTATTCAGCCGGTTTCGGGATTGACTGGAGTGAGCGGGAATTTTTTGTGCTTCGCCACGAATGTAAGTATCCAAAATCGTCAATTACATATAAGTATTCATGTTTCCTTTACATATTGAGCTGTTTTAACAGTTAGCTGACTTGCTAGGATTTGATTCACATTATTTTTCTAACTTGCTAACAGCCGCTAACAGGCTAATGCTAATGCTTTGGATTCGTAAACAACCATCATTTTATTTTATTGATTAATTTTAGTGCATAAATCAAAGGAAATGTCTTACGAACTGAATGTCTGTCTTTCTCGTATTATATTGCATACTGCCAGCCATATATAGTAACTAGAAAGAAAATTCCTGAAGAAATTTATAAATGGGCCTGCCGCCAAGGAACAGCGCTGTCCCAATACTTTTGTCCATATAGTTTAGTTTAAACAGGTGTGTCCCAATACTTTTGTCCATATTGTGTTGCATGACAGCTGTGTCCCAATGCTTTTACCAAATCGTTCAGTTTAAACAGGTCTGTTTGGCCATATAGTTTACTTTAAACAGGTGTGTCCCAATACTTTTGTCCATATACTGTTGCATGACAGCTGTGTCCCAATACTTTTAGTCATATTGTTCAGTGGAACTGATGTGTCCCAATACTTCGCTCCCATTCATTTTAATGGGCAGGCCCATAATAATGTAAGCGGTTGGTCAGTAATTTCCTTATTGCTGTAATGTAATCTCTTTCAAATTAAATATTTACACTTTACACATTTACGCTAACTTAGTTTTTTTTTTTATCTATCAGAATTGTCATTTGAAAACAGACTGTCTGTTCAGGGCAATCTCTTCAGGTGTAAGTTGTCTCTAAATAGGATTTGATATATTAGAAATACAATATCTGATGCCTACATTTTATTTATGTAATGTGGTGCATAAATCTTATTTTTTCCCTTCCAGGATATTAATATGGCAGCGCAGAGATTGTGGTGTATCAGAGACTACAATGTACAGATTACTTGCTCATTATAAACTTGCACATAGCCATTATGGACATCGCCAGCATTTCCCTTGTACATATGTAAAGTGTCCTTGCGCATTTATTACAATGGTCAAAGTTAAAGGACTCAAATGAATCTAAAAACAACGGCTGACAACCATGACCATGCTCCATTGTAATAGAGAGAGTTTTTTGTTATATGTTTTTGATTTATGGTGTGCAATACATCTGCAGGTGATGGTTTTGTGCATTCACTCATTACCTGTTGTATTTTCACCCTCCTGATAACTACCCTTTTGTTGAGATATTTTTTTTTTACTCTTCTAATGTGGTTGTTGCCAATTATGGGCATCACTTGGGGTTGTAGTAAATTTGAGTTATAATAAACTGCTTGGTCATGGTTTCAAAAAGTGGTTGATTTTTGTTGTCAATGGCCTAGAATGATAAGAAAAGATTAAAAATATATATTTTTCTTGGGGTGAAAGGTTTTGCCTCCCCACTAGAGGTCATGGGTTCGAGTCCTACCTTCAGTGTATCACTGCTGGGTCCCTGAGCAAGACCCTTAACCCCAAGTTTCTCCAGGGAGACTGCCCCCTATAGTTGGGGAATGGAAGTCGCTTTGGATAAAAGCGTCTGATAAATGGCATAAATGTTTTAAAATTGTTAAACATTTCATGAATGTTACTGTTATTTTACCTTTGAAGGTCTACTCTACCGTTTGGTAGATGTTTATAACAAAAAAACTGCATGGTCATGGTTTCAGAAAGTGGCTGGTTTTTGTTGTCAAAGGCCTAGAATGCTAAGAAAAGGTTCAATGAAAAAAATGCAATGTTTTTTCTTGGGGTGACTGTAAAAGTGTTAATCACATTTATTGTCTATTTTTAAAGCTTAAATTAATAGGTTGGTGTACTTTTTTCCCAGGACTTGGAAGAGGCTGAGAAGGACAGGGAGCAGATATTGGTGGCGGTGTACAGTCAGGAGCGATGGTGCTGAAGCTACTAATGAACCTGCACATGTCGGCATTGTAACTGAGGGAGTGGATGTCATTCAGGGTTTGAACAATGTGGCTCTAGGCTGTGCCATGTTCTTTGGACTTATATATGCCTTGAACCTCAGCTATCCAGACACACTAAAATGCATTTTTGAATTCATATAGAAGACTGTCGTGAATCTGAGTGGACAAAGACTGTCACCTAAAGTTTTGGCCCTGAAAACCAATTACTTCAGGAATAGTTAATAATTGTATTATTCCTATTATCACACACTATTTATTTTTGTTTTGTTTTTGGAACTGTTGTGATTTTTTGGATTTTACTGTTCTGTGAATTCTTCAGATGGGTATGCTTTTGTAATACTTGATTTTATTTATATTAAGACAGAGAAAAGGTTGTATGATGTCATGTGTAAAGTTATATGCTTGGTTTTTGGCAATTATATTTGGTTTTGCTCAAATAAACAGTAAAAATGTCTTGTTTTGTAAATGTATTTCATTTTTAAATAGAGATTGGGGTTAG
Source organism: Hydrocynus forskahlii (assembly GCA_037974365.1). Taxonomy (NCBI): domain Eukaryota; kingdom Metazoa; phylum Chordata; class Actinopteri; order Characiformes; family Alestidae; genus Hydrocynus; species Hydrocynus forskahlii. Next base: position 5,517 of record JBBPCX010116738.1, read on the forward strand.
TCATCTGTTTTCTAGAAAATGTAAACATTTATTATGAACTAAAATAACAGATATATCAATTTAACTGAAAATGAAAATATGATGTTTAGTTTAATTAATAAATATGTATTAAACTTACACAATAAAAGTATGTTAGTTTTACACATTGGTTTTATGCTAGAACTCCTTAACTAAATTAGATGGAAATAGGTGTCATAAAAATTTAATTAAATCTGACAAATTATTTTTTTGAGTGTATACAGACTATACAGACTGTGTGGTGCAACTTGAACCTGTCTTAGAAAAGTAGCTGAATTCAGTAATTACAGAGGATGTCTGAATGCGTTTGGAAATATCAGCATACTTGAAACTCACAGAAAAGCCATTAGAGACGGGTATGATTAGGACTGTACTGTTACCAACATTGACACTGATACACCTTATCAATGCACATAATTATCCATATTCTTACTTCTTTCTCCATAATTTGGTGCAACGTCACACGAAAAGACATGAGAAGATTCCGCAGCTATTTTATTGTAATTTTTGGAGAAATAAGGATCTAAACTGTGTCCTGATTTTCCTGTATATATAATGTGGGAGGAGTTTCACTACAAATGTTCTGATTAATAAATGTGTGTTGGTGATGAGCCGCTCCGTCCCTCCACTGATCCAATCCAGCGTCCACCGTCTGAAAGCGCAGCTGTGTTAGAATGTATTAACACTGCAGAAACACCGACAGCAGCACCGTCTGAACAGGAGACTCTCCAGATTTCAGCACTGACCAAAACTGGGACCAGTTTAGTACTTCACTAAAAGTAAGTCAGTTCAGTTCAATGGAACAAAGGGTTCAAAAGAACCTCAGTGCTGGTTTGTGGCGCTGTTATGGAACCAGTTCTATTATTATGTATATTCTGATATTTCAGGTGTTAGTAAAATCTGATGTCATCAAATAAAAATGGTTTGAAACACTCTAAAACTGGTCTTTGCTCTCCTATACACTCGCTGTTTGCTGCTCTTTTGCTCGGCTGCTCTCCGGACCCCCTCCCCCTGCAGGTATTCCACACCCATTTGTGGGCGGAGACTATCCTGAACGTTCTCTCGGGTTCAAAGATCTTGTGTTTCTTTTTCGTTTGTTTCTAAAACCTGAAATAAAAGAAGTTTGAGATTTTTGTTCTTTATGAACATTCGCGTGTGATGCCGTTTTTAAAACCCCAGTAGTGGTTATTATGATGCTTTTTAAATAACAATAACTTTGACATAGGAGCACCAAACAAAGCTCAGCATGACGTCGGACACCTCGAGCATCAACACAAACCCAGGGAACTTCCATATAGCGAGTTCTTTTTCCATGTGATGACAGTTCACCAATTGTTGCGTTTCCGGCATGGGTCTGTGCTGCTCGCGTTCTAAGGGTTAATGACTGTGTGCTACAAGCTGTGCCTCCGTTGCTTCTGTTTACGTTTTTGCTGATTTCCAGATGAGGAAGTGTTTACCAGAAAGTTCTGACAAAAAGTGTTATCTGTGAGGCCTGACTCACACTGTGATTCTGTTAAGACCAACGAGTTCATGAGGGAGTCATTTACCAAACCCACGTCAATCCCTGATCCGAGCCTCGTTTTTTCAGTCACACCCTCTGTGATTGTGAGGACGGAGGGCTGATTCCACAGTGGTGGTTTGTTGTATCCCAGTAATGTTATTTTGCCTGGAATTCGAGGCTATTGGAAAGCATGTGTTGAAGAGAGATGACATGCCATGATCTGGAATTTCGCCTCTGAGACAGATGTGTTCCTAAATGGTGTTCACCCTGAAAGGCCATTAAGCCTCATGAAAAGCCTCCTTACTTAAGCGAATAAAGCATATGCAGGCTTTCCCAAACACGCCTATCTCTGAAGACCTCCTTACAGCTGCACCTGGGAATCACCGAAACAGCAGCGAAGCCTCCACAGGATTAACTCAGAGTTCATATACAGAAAGAACCACAAACCGACACTGAGGTTCTGTTCAATTTTTTGCTCCATTGAACTGAACGGACTAACTTTGAGGGATTTTAATGGAGAAGCGATATGAAGTGGGCAGTATCGAAACAGGGATCAAACGGTGCTGTCGGTGTTTCTGCAGTGTTAATACTTTCTAACACAGCTGCGTTTTCAAACGGTGGATGCTGGATTGGATCAGTGGAGGACGGAGTGGCGCCCTGCTCTTCACCAACACAAATTTGTTGATCAGAACATTTGTAGAGACGCCCGTCCCTCATTATATGTACAGGAAACTCAGGACACAGTTCAGATCCTTATTTCTCTGAAAAATGTTGGAGATATTAATGATTAAAACACTAGATATAAGGGGTTAATTTTCGCTACCATTAGAATCTCATTCAGAAGTGCTTACAACTCAGCAGAGCCTCTGTGTTTCTATATGGGATGACATGAGCTCCTTTAAAAGCCTGCTGAGGGAAGAGGCCCAGGTAAGAGCTGAGTAGAACTTCTCAAAAATAGGAAAGCCAGTTGCTACAGAAGTGAAGGGTGAATTTTTATGGGAAAAGAACGTGCGCCCATGGTGTTAACAGAAAAGTTATTCAAGGGGTAGAATCCATAGACAGTTTAGTCCACAAGTACTTGCAGATGCACACACAGCATATGGAGATATCAGGTGCTGAGAAGGTAATATCTGATATCTTGTGTATTGATAAGGGAAATATTTTGGGAAGAAGCAGACATTGGAGCAGGGGTGGAGTTTTGTACATTCAATTGAGTATACATATGGGCATGAAGCCAAGAGTGGGTGTGACTGGAAAAGAGTGGGCGTTCTCTGAGAAGAAAAGAGGCGTGTCCTGGAGAAAGTCTATAAAGCTCTGTAACTGAAATGCTAATGCCAGAGCAGGGTTGGCCACCCTCTCTCATAAGGTCATGAAGCTGTCCTTATTAAAACAGCGTTGCCTCAACTCACTGACTGACTTTGACTTTTTGGCATAAATTTAAAGTTTTATATTTCAATTCGTCCAATAAAATTATCCTCTACAAAAACACAATAAAATCATTGCAGAATCGTCTCACGTCTTTTCACGTAATGTCACACCAAAGTATGGAGAGCGGATCAATAAGAGTACAAGCAGTATCAGTATCGATATATATACACATCCCTACTCTTCAGTGTGACCACAGCATGAGTCCACTTGCAGCCAAACCGGACCTTGACACGTTCACCAAAGCTTCAGCTCCCTTCACCAAACCTTCATCACCACAAAAGGAAACCAGCACTCTGTCCTCATCAATAATTCAGAGCCAACCCACACGGTGTGACTTACAGTCACAGCCTGGAAATCCACTCGGTCGTTTGCACCCTTAATGCTCTCAGCGAAGAAAACCAGAGCTGTAATCTACATAGCACACATTCCAAACGTTCAAAAAATGCAAACAATTTTCAGGCTTCAAGAACGTTAAAAAAAAAACTGCATAATTGCACACATATTCGTAGTGACATCAGTTTTCCATGACAAACACTTCACTGAAGGATATAGATTGAATTAGATTGCAGTACACTACATGTGAGTAGCATGAGAATGACACATTAAGCCCGGTATTAGTGATTTACCCACTCTGCTAAAGAGTAAATAACAAATTACAAACACTTATTCTATTTTTATATATTTTTTGCATTATTTTAAAATACCAGCTGTCCTTTAGAATGATTGTGAAAAATCTTGTTGCACTAATTTACATGAAAAAACCAGGAATATGTTTTTTCCTTCATCTGAAAACATGTTAGAGATACACGCTTTTGTCCTGATAGCAACGATTTTTGTCAGTCTTTGTAGATCTATGAAAAAAGGGAAGGCTGGGAAGGCTGACACTTTTCCCAAATTTGTTTACAGATATGATATAAGCAGCTATTTAACTATTTTTATTATGCCTTTTGCACAATAGTGAACGGTAGTTTAAAATTTTGAAGCAAGGTCTTATCTGCTCCATGGAGATATTACTTAATCCTGAATTATTATTTGTCCAACAACTTTAGCGAAAATTGTATTTTATATCCTATTATGCAGCATAAGAATATGGATAGACAATGAGAATTCAGATGACTTGACAACTGACCTTAGTCTGTAGTTCAAACACTGTTATTTGGTGGCTATAAACTTCTATTAAGAAATTTAATTGTGAAAAACGAGGCACTTTGTTGTCTTCAAAGATGCACGAGCCCGGAAAAAGAGCAGCTTCTGCGTCTTTATTTATGAACGCGCTTGCCACTAGTGTGGGTGGAGGAATTACCACATTTTTTGCTGTGGTTGTGACTGTTCCATGGGAATGGTTTTAAAAATGTGGACCAAGGAAGAAGTTCCTACGTGCTGTTAGAAGATGCCCTGTTCCCACACACCAGCTCAGATCCCAGAAAACAAAAAGGCAGATTCGACAGCGTGGGAGAGGAGGGCCAGGCCATGAGTGAGGGAAGGCTTCTGCTTGATGGAGATCTTCATTAATATTAACAGCCCTTCCTCCAAAATTAGGCCATGGCAGCCCCAATTACAAGAAATGACTCATCCTCATAACATCACGTTAGGGGAATATTAATGGAGCTTTACATAGAGCAAATGTACATACACTAAATTTGAGTGCCTACAATGCATGTACTGGAAATGCACAATACTGTGCAAAAACCTTGAGCCATCCCTCATCACTTAATATTTTGCCTTTTTGGTGTAAAAATACTATTTTATGTCAGACTGACTTATCTTTGCCATATTGAGTAGATTAAATGAAAGAAATGGGAACAAACGTTTCACTGCATAGTGCCTAGATAAAAGAGTTCCAACCAGCATTCAGCACCACCAGTATACTGATCACCGCCTGATCATCTGGAATCATCTGCTCCTGTGTCTGCACTGGTTCAGGACTTAAGTTAAATGTGCTTTGTTCTGCTTGAATGATTCATACATAGGTCACTGTGTGGCTTAAACAAAAACATTCCTCTAAAACTGGTCAGGTTTAGGGACTGGACTGGAAATGGGAATCTTTGAAAGTGCTTCAGGAAGCCTAGAGAACTGTTCCTCAAGACTACATTAAAAATGCAAGAGAGTCTGGCTCTTTGGAAGCAAAATATGAAGAAATGAGGGGTGGCTCAAGACTTTCGCACAGTACTGTACTGGGCCACAGATCTACACAGCACTACAAAGCACTGGAAGCAGATGTTCATGAGTGGAACATCTGTGTTTAAACAAACCAGCACAGTTAAACACGACTTTAATCCGACATTTCCACATTTAAGGCTGTTTCTGAACTTCCGTGGGCCTCTCAGTGAAATCACACTAGAGGGTCATGTCTGGGCCGAAGTTTCGACCCCAGGCGTTTTGTCTGTGGTCTTGGATGTGTCTTGGGCAAGCTGGTATTTGGACTTGGAACTTATTTCTGCCACTCACATTGCCAAATATTCATGACCAAGCCCAGATGCCTTTAAAAAAGTATCTCCGCAAGTAACATTTTTCCATGGTGGTCAACCATACCAACAAAAAAAATTATATATGACGTCCTCCCCTCATTGACAAAACGAAAGCGCCAGCAATGGTATTCAAAATCATTGTCCAGGAAATGGGCACAGGTTTAAGTACCCCAAACTTAATCTAGAACAAGTACTGATAATGGGTTGACTGGTAAACAAGCACATGCCAACTCATCTCTGCACACGATCCATCAATGCTCATTATCTTCATTTCAGCCACAGACGCAACATCAGGCCAAATTTATGGCTACTTAACGTAAATAATGGCCTCTTCTAATCCCACAGAGATTTTCTACTGACCTGACCTTCTGACCATCACAGACAATAACAGAGATATTAATGATCATCTTGCAGTAGAAGATACACAATATTTCCACCATCTCTCATTTGGTCTTGACTTGGACTTGAACTTCCTTGGACTCAGTCTTAACTACAGCTAAAACTCTATGGGCATCTCTTTGGACTCGATCTTGACTTAGAGTCAAATCTGTTTGGACTCGGTCTTGACTAGGACTCGAACCTCTTTGGATTTGGCCTCGACTAAGACTCTAACCTCTTTGGACTCGATCTTGACTCAGACTTGAATCTCTTAGGACTCAGTCTTGCTTTGGACTCAAGCCCCTTTGGACTTGACGAGTCCTGGTCTTGTTTTAGACTCAACAAAGGTAGACTTAACTACAGCTCTAGGTCACGTATATAAAAGCTTGAAGGCATTCATTTTAAACAAAAGCACTTAACTGTGTTCACTGTATCATCTGAATGCCTTGATTCAGGAACCCAAAGCACATCTGTGATTGGCCAGGGAGTTTCTAGCACCCAATAATAATGGTTGTGTGAAGTTCATTTACATAGTGCACACCTCGGTATAGTGAGGATAACGACCGACAATGATGTATTTTGCAGCCATGACTCTTGAGCCAGACGAGTTTCACGTAAGTGTTTTGAACAGAAGGCAGAAGTCTCCGTTCCTTCTCATCCATTCTACTCAAAAACCTCAGAACAGTAGGTTTACATTGATGAGAAATAATGCCATACTTTACCAACACTGACTGTAACATCATTCCCATATACCAGAGATGCTTACCTGAAAGAGAAGAGAGAGAAAAAAACATGAGCAACAAACTCAGTGATGATGTTACATACACAATCAGTCTGAAATGGCTCACACTGATGTTCTGCATTAGAGCGAGGAGTGTGTGTGAACTCTGCACCCTCTCAGACTCCCCACGGGATGGGGGTGAGTCACTGCAGAAGCGTCTTCCACAAAAAAAAGAAACACCCACTAATGAGGACTTCACTCCACATGCTGCTTCTCAGATGGGTTTATTTATAAAGTGTTACTATCAGCACTAGGCATTTCATCCAAATTACACAAACACACACACACATACACATAACTACTCAGGCACCAGCCTGCAGAATATGCTATAAGAATCACTGAAGCCGTGGGTGCAGGATGTGAACACACAGCAGTGCATGCCTTCACTGGCCACTTCCTCTGAAACACTCATACTGCAGTTCACAGTTCCAGTGGTCACTGCATGCCCTGTCTGGTTCTGATGCCAGAACTTAATTAACCAGATTGTAATATATATACCTAAGTTTTCTACTTTACTTAGGCATTATTGAAATACTCGCTCACATTGAAAGATATGCATTACTTTATTTTTTTTCATTTAGATTTTCAAACACTCCACACAGACCTCCCGGGCCTTTTTCTCTTTCCAATCACATGAGTTCTGGTTCTTCAAATCAACTGTTTTTATTAAATCATTGAACAAAATCATTTGTCTTTGTGAAAGGCTAGTACAGCTAGTATTCATCTTTATTAACCCTTTAGACTCCAACAAATGAACTCAACAGACATACAGGCATATTTATAAAGATTGGGAAAATTGTATTTACTGAAAGGACATACAAGTATCTCCCCTGTACCATTTCATGACTCACAACAAACAGCCAAATTCAGGTTCGACCCAAATTTTGACTGTTAAAAACTGAGTGTTCAACCAAAGGAGAGAGGCTCAGTTACTTGTTTAGACACTGCAGTTCAGAGAGCTGGAGATCAACAGAAATAGCAGCAAAACTAATCACTACACCTATGAATTTAGTAATAGACACAAAAATAACAAAGTGCTAGCAATGCATGGCATCTTATATTCAGTTCCACCTTAAACAGAAGCTCTCTTTCTGACTTAATGGATTCAACATTATGTCCTGAACACCCTCCACTTTGACAGAGAATTCAAGCAAGACACTGGCATCGAACCTGGAGCACTAAACTGGCAATGGAAAATGACACAACACCAGCTGAACTGACTGATATAGCAGATAAATAAACATACTACAATTCTGTTTAAATATGAAACAAATAGAATTCTTTTTAAGAGCAGCATTGATAAAATTCAGACAAGTTCTCATACTATAACTAAACCATAGATTCTCCATTGCCATCGCAGCTCGCAACAGTGCTGAGAACAGTCCACTACCCAAATAATATCTGGTCACCAGTGGTCTGTGGTCAGAAACTGGCCAGTGATTAATGGGGAAGGTCGGAGCCTCTCAAACCAGTCCTCAGGGCCCTCCAGGCAGACCACAATTTTTCCTCTATGCCTTTGTGTTGAAGCAAAAATTTGAACCATCTAGGGGCCCTGAAGGCCAGCTTAAGAACCACTGGGGTCGCGGGTGCCTGGTCAATTGTGCATGGCAGCCGATGGGCTACAGCCTGTAACTCTACAACAAAACAGTCAGAATTAGAATCAGAAAACTTTACTGATCCCAGAGGAAATTGCTTATGCTACAACCGCACAGAGACACAAAGAGCAATATAATATGTACCGTAAACATAGACAAAATAAAATAAAACTTTCCAGGAAATACTTTGTCCTAAAGCCACTATTCTATATACACTGTGGTCAGCAAGAGAGGTGGAAATAAATATTTGAGATAAATAAATAAAATTACTGCTGGCGTCTCTACTAATGTACACTAATAGTGGTTTTCTATATCGTTACTGTACGTAGTAGTGACTTAAGCAGTGATACTGCACAAAGTAAGACTATTGCAAATAATAAACTATTGCACACAATAATACACCTGTAGGGCTGGTGGACAGTAGGGTGACTAATAAAGTGGATGATGAGAGTATAATGGGTAAAAAGCACTGGATCAGTGATTTTTAAGTCTTCAGTGCATAGCGTCACATGGTTGCGCCACTGACTTCTGTTCTTTGAAGTGTCCTGTCCCACATGTGTGATCAGGACCATTAAACATCTTGATCCAACAATCCAAGCCAATGAAGATTCAACATTACAGTCACTCTGCCATCTTCACGCTCAGAGTCTGTAGAGCAGTCAGAGTCAGGGACTGTGTTTTTCAACTATTGGGACACAGCCACGGTGGCCAGAGTGGACGCCGTGCAGGACACTCAAAAGCACAACAGACGCAGTGAAGAAACCTTTGTAAATCATCTTCATGGTCTAATTATGTCCCTTTTTCATTTATAACTACTTAAACCATAGCAACCATAGTACCACCATTTCACTGACATGGAGATGTTTAGATCATTAACATCTTTATTAAAACTCAAAACGCAAAATAGGCTGTTTTCAATTCTAGACCTAAATATGAGACCTGATTGAAGCAAAAACTTGGAACAATACCTGTTAAATATTTGTCTTGTTAAAAAAACAGGGTTTACTGACTGTATTAGTATTCCCACTCCTCCACAGCCTTTTTTTTTTAGCCTACAAGCTGTTTTAGATTGAAAAAAATAAGAACTTTATGAAACACATATTAAACAACACCCCACTAAAAGCACAAATCCTGTGGGTAGCAAACTGTTTCTCTTTCCCTTTTAGAGTTTGTGGTTAGAAAATCTCCCCTGAATAAGGCAAGGCAACTGAGGCGTTTAAATCTTGAAAGTCGAATGTCCATAAAGTTTGTGAGTTCACCCTTCCCTCCTCTCACGCTGCTCTTTTATAGCTTGCGCATTCGCACTGGAGCGGGACGTCCCGGGAAGAGCACAGAGGATCCTAAATAATATATGTCAGGTGGCGCAGTAAGAGGTCTCGCAAAAGGGATGGAGTGGATGGGAAGGCACTGCGCTCTCGCAAAAGATGCCCTTGACGTCAAGGCCGGCTGCCGAGAAGCACTGGAATGAGTTGCTCCCCCATTTGCTCTTAGTTCATGTGCTCCAGGACAGTGAGAGGCACCCAGAAACATCACAGGTTACAAATAGAGGTGGTACGATAAGACTTTTCATGCTCGATACTGATACCATAACCCATCATTAGTGGTAGGAGCCTAGTGGGTAAAACAGTTGCCTGTGAACCAGATGACCACAAAGTTGCAGGTTCAAAGCCCCCGACTTTCTACCATTGTGTCCTTGAGTAAAACACTTAACCCTCAGTTGCTCCAGGGGGACTGTTTCTGTAACTAATGATTGTAAGTCGCTCTGGATAAGCCATCGGCCAAATGACTTTTACCTGTCGATAATTATTCCAATTTGATACCGTCTTTTAGCTGCCTGGCTTTCCTATTTGTTAATACGAGTTAAAGGAGTCCAGCTCAGCCTGCTGTAGCAAGCACCAAAACAGTAACATGGGACAAAGGGGACAACAAGGGGACAACATACAAAATACATATAATAATACATGCAAAAATTCTGTCCAAAGAGAATGGCCTTAGGCGTGGAGAAAGGCCACCGACTTCCCTATAAGGAAGCTGTACAAAAACACACTAAGATCCTGCGCCAGGTCACCACTCAACAATGGCCTTCCAGAAGCGATTTAGTCTCCTTAGCTTTAGCTTCGCTTGCTCCTTTAATAATAAACATCTGGTAACTCCCCACAGTGTTGGTATGATAGAACAACAGAACATGAAGGGATCAAGGCCGTTACAAAGTGGCTCCCTACTTCCTCTAGGGGGCGCTGTGTAAATTATAAAACTCCAGTTTCTACACCAATATAGTGCCCAGTGTGTGCATTATGGAGTTCTGAACATGGCTGAATCTCTAGCGGCTCTTTGTTAGACATGTTTTACACTGTTTGTGCAGGAGTCTGTATGTTAAGTTCACTATGCAGGGAGCAGGGAGGTGTTTGGGACGCAACACTGCTGCGCATTTGTGTTACTCATGTCTTTACCTGTGTGTGTCTCTCTTTAACAGCAAATTGATCAGAGGTTAGTTGTGTTTATGACCTGTGTGAAAAGTCCTGTGTGAAGCTTTCGCTACTTCACCCCAAACTGACAGATTTGTGTTTCTAACTACTGTGATCCATCATGAGCTGCCAGTCATGTTATGTAACGACACACGATCTTAGAGTAGTGATTATCTAGAGTGTAGATCTGATAGGGAAAAGGCCATATTTGAGACTAGTGTGAAACCACTTTGCTATAAAGGCTCAAATAAGGCCTAAATCATGGAAAAACAAAATTTCTTCACTTTTTTGAAATACAAGAGTTTGCTGAAGAATGTAAACACTCAAACACTGCGGTGTTCATGCCTCACATTTACATCGTCCAATTCTGGACATTAAGCAAAAAAAACAGTCTACAAGTTAGACATCTTCTTTTTGCTGAAGATTTAAAAAGTGTTGCAGCTCAAGACAGGGCAGCCAATCAGAGCAGAGTCTGTTTACATATATAAGTCACAGTAACATCCTGTTTAATTCTGTAGGGTGAAGAGAGGCTGGAGAATGGTTGTGCAAAACTAAAACACATGTTTTTGGTGCATAAAACCACATCAACAACAATAAGTGGACCTAAAATATAAGAAGAATGTAAGATATGGGCTCTTTAATAGACCAAGGCAACTGTTTACAACATTCTTCAAAAAGATTCTTGGTCTGGACAAATAGATACTTATTGTTCAATATGTGGTGATGCAGGAAAAGTGTGGAGCTCCTGAGAACGACTGGTTTGGGGGACCAGAAACGTTCTTCTAGGGCATCTATCCAAAGTATACTTTTCGGAACCTTTTCTTTTATATCTGTCCCTGTATCAAGTTTATTTTGTGATCGAGCTTTGTGGATATTTTCCTTTCAAAGTGTGGCTTGAGGTCCTTGTCATCACGAAGCAACAATTTTGGGGGAGAAATTCCATTGCAATCTTTCTGGCTATGAAATTAAAATCTTAGCCTGTTATTTTGGCCCAGAAAACCAGAACACGCACTTTTTCCAGCTTGAGGCTTGACCCTGAACTGGTAGAGAGCCAGACTGTCTATTAGTGGTTTTGTTCTGACTGGTCAAAAAGTTTTGTTGTTTTTGATTGGTGAAGCAGTGTGTTTATGCCAGTCCAGCAGGACAGCAAACTGCAAAAGATCCCATTTGTTAAAATGAGAAGAGTCATGATGGGTCTGGCATGTGGGTTTTGGAGTATTTGGAGGATTCAGGGGATTCATAAGATGCAGCAAGGCTTGAAGTCATTTTTTAAATGATCCTGTGAATTTTACTGCGGAAAAAACCAAAATGTAACCCCTGGGGCAGCTGGTAGCGTACCGTTCGCCCTGCGATCAGGAAGTTGTGGGTTCGATTCCCAAGACCCCTGAGATACTCTGAGCAAGGTACCATCCCCACACACTGCTCCCCGGACACTGTGTTCCTGGCTGCTCGCTGCTTCACTTGGTGAATGGGTTAAATACAGAGGAAGAATTTCGTGCTGTTCAACACTGTGTGCTGTGGTGCGTTCACATATGACAGAATGGTCACTTTCAATTCACTAAAACCCTGAGGGCATTTTTCCCATTTTTTTCCTTACTTGTTCTTTGGTAATATTTGAGGCGTTAATGAAAGTGTCTCATATTCTTTTTTTTTTTTTTTTTGCACAACCTAACCAATATGATTATTTTTGTTATAATTTAACCAACTACACGGACACAAATAACCCCCCACCCCCCAATTATTTTCTGTAAATACACCATAAGGTTTATGTTTCTTTATTTCTGATTCTGATTCATGGGTCCGGCATGTAGGCTTCAGAGGATTCAGAGGATTCAGAGGATT
>JBBPCX010116780.1:0-20542 GCA_037974365.1 Hydrocynus forskahlii
GTGTGTGTGTGTGTGTGTGTGTGTGTGTGTGTGTGTGTGTGTGTGTGTGTGTGTGTGTGTGTGTGCGCGCGTGCGCGCGCACGTCTGTGTGTGCTGTCCCTTCCTTCCTCTCTTCCAAGCAATGATAAGACAGTCAATTATAGTAAACACTTTCAAGCTTCTACACCACGGCTAGCAGCCCCTCTGCAGGGCGAAGCCCCCTCACCACAGCCCGAAATCGGCCCATTACTCTGCTTCCCACTGGCCTGGAGCCCACAGGCGAAACTGTGGCTACAGGAGGTTTAAATAAACAGACAGATTTTCCAGAGGAGGCAGAGAAGGGAGCGCTGTGGCTCGCTTTTTAAAGTCCAATCCATGTTGGGAGGAAATATGTGCATCATAAGGGACACCCAAGCCAAAAAACACCCGCAACCACAAATAATGGTTCATTCAGAGGGATCATTTCATTTAAAGGGGGAATAATTACACTTTCACAAATTTCCCCCAATCTCAATTATGAAATCCAGCGTTCCCCCGTGATTTCGGGGCTTAATTCCCCTGTAAATTCGGGGAAACCACAGATATCTTCCTCATTTATTTGCTTTTTCATGCCAATATATACATTTTCATGCATTTTAGTGCTAAATGGTTAAGAAAAATCTAATTTACTAATTTTGTGACATAAATATTAATGTAAAAATTCAGCTACATTTCCATCTAAAAATAACTTTACATGTTTTGTTACTGATGAGAACACAAAGAAATCGCGTCTTGGGACTGTAAAATGCCACTGTACTCAGAGGTGGGAGGTTTGAAAGTAGCCAATCCAAGAACATTATTTCTTCTAGCTGCTGATTGGCTGCTGCCCTTTGACGCATCTCAAGTGTTTCTCCGAGTATTCTCGTGTTTTTCGTTTTGTTCTTCTTAAAGCCCTGTATTTTTATTACTGCAAATTACATTAATCACTGTATTTACCTGTACACCATACCAAAGAAAACGCCCATGCATGAATTACAGTACAGTCTATACAGGGGTAACATCGATATTTACGTTCTAGCACTGCAGGAGTTCAGTATAAAGTGTACAGTACAGATATGGGTTTACCTTTACATTTTCTTTCAGGGTAATGTATTAAGCAGAGTTTAAAATGAAATTAAAGTGTTTTAGGAGCATATTTGGGGGCATATTTAGGGTTTACACTACAATAATAGGCATTTTCAGTCTTTTTTGTTTGACCACAACACAAATTCCCTGTTTTCCACAATTTGGGGTGCTCTTGGAACGTAACCCCTGCAAATCATTTTTAAAACTAAAAAGCATTATTCATAGAAATATTACAATATTTAGGGTGAGGCCATTTAGCAACAGCATACAACATTAAAAGAGTCATCTACAATGCACACAACTGGAGTTAACCACACATTTCACTGTGTGTTGTACTTGTATAACTATACATGTGACAAAGAATCTTGAACTGCTATTGAAGAAAGCAATATTCACCCTGCAGACATGCATGTCACTTCTAAATATGCATAAATGGTTTAAGGAAAATATTTTAAATATCTGCTCATGCTGTTGATAATCACAAAGTTGCAGGTACGAGCCCCCCCCCAACTTTCTACCACTGTGTCCTTAAGCAAGACACCTAACTGTCAGTTGCTCCCTGTAACTAATGACCGTAAGTTACCCTGGATAAGAGCGTCAGCTAAAAGGCGCAAATGTAAATGTAACAGTCCAATGTCCTAATCTAATGCTCTAGGTAGATGCTAATACGTTAGCCCCAAGCTAATCCACTAGTTGCAAGCTAACATGCTACAATATGACAATGTGCTGCAATTCAATCCGATACATGCTGTATTGCATCCATGGGCACTTTAGGCAAAATTTGTAGATTAGAGCAAGTCATACAGTGTCCAAGCAAGTCTGTTAAAGACTGTGGGTGTAAATGAGAATTTTAAAAAGGAAGGTAATTTAATGTAATTTTAATTTATTAACCCTTGTAACACACCACAGGACAATGTGAAACTCTTTCTCTGCATTTTAACCCATTCACCAAGTGAAGCAGGGGGCTGCCACCACCGAGGGTCCCCCAGGGAGCAGTGTGTGGGGACAGTACCTTGCTCAAGGGTACCTCAGTGGTGACACTAGCAGTTGGGATTCGAACCCCCAAAACAACCCTATTTAATCCACATTTTCCAAAAAGAACCTCACTGCGCCTCACTTGAAATCCAAAGACTTCTTGGAGAGCTCGTCTTGTCTGGCATCTCCGAGGTGTTTTGATCTGTTGGAGAACCATGGAGACGGGCACAGAAATGTGTGTCTCAGCTGTTTTCCCTGCACAAATCCTGGAAATGCATGTGCTTGACCTTCCAAAAACGCATTTCCCGTAGGAACGCACACACTGGATGAGGGCTCAGGATTGTTTTCCACAAAGTGAACAAGCAAGGAGGACACAAACACTGTGCAGCGCAGAAAAATGAACCTATTAGCTGCTAATTACAGCACGCTACACTACTCAACAATAGTCCAGCAGGGTGGGGGTAAGTGCCCTCAATTGGTTCCACATTGGAGGTCCTGGCACTGGGGTGTGAATGAAATACAGCTCCTACACTTTTTGACTTGACTTGATAGCCAAGACCCAGCGAACTTGGACTGGAGTCAGCTGGAACAATGGGACACTTTAGGCATACAATCAAAACAACTTCAAATGCTCATTGCAATCAAAGCAAACAGACTGCCGAGTGGTGTAGAGGGGGCAGGTTTTATTATCTTGCTACTGCTCTCAAAAGGTCTAATGTAGCAGCTGTACAAACAAACGTATGTATTAGAAACACCAACCGCGTGTTTCCACTCACGGGCCACTTTATTGGAAACACCTACCTAGTGCTCACACTTAGTGGCCACTTTATTAGAACAACTACTTTATGGCTCCACTATACAGGTATACATTAACAGACTGTAGCCCATTTGCTGCTGCACAGTTTATCAGCCTACTCTCAGCCCACCCTGTTCATCACCACAGGACTATTAACACCATGCAACTGTGTGTTAGGACAGTTTTACAAAAGTCACTGACACTGCCAATTTGAAACATAGCCATCAGAAACTGACCTCTAACTAAGGACTAGAGAATGGCTAACAAACTAAAAATCAACAGATGGGCTCGGTACTCCAAGGTAAGGGGTTCTAATAAAGAAGACAGCTTATTTACACTTGTTAAATCCATTTCTGCACACAATGTGAAGCATCAATGTGGTCTTTAAGAACCATCGAATACTCCATTCATCATACTGGATACAACAAAACTTTCCTATTTTTTAGGTTCCAAGAAAATTGGACTTATATTAAAAACCTAGTCTCCAGACTCTGGAAGTGCAGGGCACGGGTACCTGAGATTAGCTCTATTCGCACCTGTATTGGAGGTGTTTCACGTAGGTGCTGCCCAGAACTTCCTGGATGGTCTGTTTGGTGTCTTCCCGGAGGCTCTTGATGGCCGAGTCGCCCACGGCCAGCGTGACGATGCGGCCAGACGGCAGGTTCTGCAGCAGCTGTCCGAGTTTCCTGCTGTCGTTGTCCGACTCGTGAGTGTCAAAGCGCTCGGAATACAGCACGGCGCCACTGTTCTGGTCCAGCACGCGCAGGTTGATGCCCCTGCTAAAGTTCCTCTGGAAAGCGTAGCCCCCCGTGGCCAGGCCCGAGGCAGGCAGCGTGCGGCTCAGAAAGGTCCAGGACGGCCGCTGGACCCCGTGGAGCTCCAGGGTGCCCCTACCCCGCACACCCAGGAACTTGCGGCCGAAGAGGGGGACCTCTTGGACCGAGGAGTCGTCAGAGCGGCCCACCAAAGCGATGGTGGCCCGGGAGCGGTAGCGGCACTTCGGACCTCCAATGTGGAGGGCGCCCCCATCCTCAATGAGAACATGGTGCGCTCGTAGGGTTATGTTCTTCAAGCCGTCCTTACTGTCAGCAAAGACCACCACCCCTGAGAAAACGATAAAGAACCGTTCTAACTGCACTATTACACATCACACACAAGATTCAGCACTCTCTCAAAGACCTGCTTATGTGGTTTCTGATACTGTCTGACCAATTTTATACATGCAAATTAGGAAATATTTGATAATGTTTAATAACTTTGACATTTGAATAAGCATACATGCATGGACAAATAATTAATAAGACTATTATGGCAAAGCAACCTGTGCAGGATCCTGCATTTTTATGCAACTTTGAAATGAATCAATGGTTTGGTGGTGTGTCCAAAAAAAAAAAAAAAAAAAAAAAAAAAAGAAGGTTTAAAATAAGTAAACATATGTAATAACACCAAAACGAATCTGCAAAAAAAAAAATATCTGAAAACATTTTTTGAATATTGCACTATAATCAAATATAATCTAGTATTGTATCAATAATAATGATCAAATCGGTATTGTTTTTTCATCTTAGCATTAAAGCAAAGTCTTGAACTTTAATGATTTTTATCAAATACTACAGAAGATATGCAACAGAATGTTTGAATATGAAACTAAAACTGGACTAAAGTTCGTAGTACAGTAGTTGTTTATTATACCCCTCTCCCACGCCCCAAAATTCTGCGTCTAACCTCCTGACTGGATAGTGAGGGACCGGAGGGATGCCGAAGCGACCAGTAGGAGCCGCTCTCCACTGTGCACCACCACGGCCTTCTTCAGGTCATGTCCCGGGTTCCACTTACGCAACGTCTGGTCATGATCCGGACAGTTCTCTGTGAGGAACACACAGAAAGATGCAGAGTTGATGAAGGAGGTTTACACTCATGCCGGTAGGACAGGAGCTGCTCCACTCTCACTGGGCTTGGCTCTTATTCAGAAAAGGATTGCTGAATGTTTGTGGAAGAAATGAAAACAGTGAGCCTTAGAGGAAAGAGTACACAAGCCACAAGCAGTGGCGTAACATAGTCTTTTTGACAACCTCTTACTTGAACCCTGCTGGCCTAATCGTATCACGAACGTGGTCATACACTGTCATAAGAGCCCATAACCTGCCATAATATAACAGATGACAGCTTGACGCTTTAAAACAACTTAAGACGTCTTATTACAGGCTTATGTCAATGTTCTGTACCAGCAATCAAGTACTGTTACCAATTTTCATGAAGAGTTTGGACTCAAATTAGAGACAATTTTAATTAGAGACAATCAGTGAGATTGAGCCAAACGTTGATTAATTCACTGTTATCCACTATTATTAAAAGAAGAAGTGTTTTCTTTTATTAAACTGAGTTGTTTGTGATTTATGTGCAACACAACAATGCATTTCAGAATGAAACTCAGTTCTGATGTGTCTGAGAACCAGATGACTTTAGTCATGAAACCATGAACATGTGTCAACCATGCAGTAACATTGAGTGACAATTTCAAATAGCCTTTTGTGTGCAACAGCCACGAACATTTCAACACTTCTTACTGCTGACCAAAGGAAGTTAATGGCGTTTCAAGATTACAGCTGATATACCATCATCTTCAGACTTTTATATTTTTTATAGTTTTATATTTATACTTCTTTTTTTCCATTTGACAGTCAATTAGTAACAAAATCACAATACTCGCAGTTTGCGTCCCAACTGATGCACCGTGCACGACACTCAAGAGCACAACACACACAACCAAGAAACACACACTGACACCGTAAATCTAATCTTTACATTTTGTGCAACTACCTGACACATTCAATTCAATTTTATTTTTATAGCACTTTTTACAACCAAGTTGCTTTACAGAGTCCAGGTCTGAGCCCCTAGTGAGCCAGCAATGTGCAGCAATTTTAGTGCACAAGCAAAAAAACCCATGCAGCAACAGTTAGAACTGTTTAAAAAATTCCATGCTAAAGGGTTAATACAACCACAAAGTGTAATAAGCATACCCCCCTTTTGACTCTTTATCAGGGTGCCGCCCCCACATGCTTCCACAGACACATCTCACAGCTTCTCACCATCTAGGACATCTCGAGACGCGAGGCTGAGGACCAGGATGAGCGTGAGGACGAGAGCCCCGAACAAGCATCCTGTACAGATGTAGGTGTTTTTCCTCTGCCGGCTCTGGGTGTGGTCCCTCCTGCTCCAGGCCTCAGACAGGTGGAGCGCTGCGGGACGTGGGGGGGGTGGGGCCAGAGGCTTCAGAGGTGGCTGGGGTGGAGCTTTGGGAGGAGGCGGAGACCGAACGGGCACCACACGGCCCGGAGCGTATCCTGCAGATCCGTTGGATGGCGGCATGAAAACAGGGTGGCCATTGTTCACCTGCATGGTCCCGGCGTCCCCCACTTCCTACAGGACCAGTGAATGAGAGAAGCATGAATCTTAAGAATCTTTATAATGGAAAAAGTACATATAGCAAAATTATATCTAACTCTAGGTTAGTGATGATGACAAAGCAATAAACTAGGAATTTCCAGGCCATTATAATGTTATGCCCAACCGTCCAAATATGCTTGAATATCACTGAAAGGAAGGAAACCCACCCCAGCAGGATCTCAAACAACTCAACACATAGTTTTTCATTTTATGTACAGGGAAGTAAACTTCATTACTTGCATGTATTTGATTACATGGTTGGTCTTCCAAATAATCGCAAGATAACTTGATTACTAATACAGCTCCAGTGTCTTCCCCACGGAGGTTAGTGGAGCTTTTTTGATTGGTTGACAGAGGGTGCGTTCGTTTTGTCAACCATTGTGCTCAATTTCATTTTGTCAGCGAATTTTTTTTAATGCCATGGCGGTAAACTTGACTTGAGTGCCTTGAGTTTGTTTCTTTTTTTTTTTTTTACATTCAATTCAAAAGCAAAAAAAAGGCAAAAGAAAATGAGTTTCTCACTTTGAACTAAATTTCAGTTTCACCAAAGAATTTCCTTTCCTGAATGCAAACAGAGCCCAACAAAGACATTTGGAACCACTTGGGGTTTAATATAGCCATTAAAATATGTCAGAATCTGCTCCAATTCCAGGGAACTGGGTCACATCAGGACTAGGGATGGGTAGAAGTGGTACTAAACTGGTACCGGTTTCCAGAATAGTCAGTACTGAAATCTCTGGGAGAATCTCTTGAAAAAGTAGTGCTGCTGTCGGTGTATGTAGCATTAATACATTCTAACAGCTTAGATTTCATTTTTTGAGCAGAACATTTGTAGCGACGCTCCGCCCTCATTACATATACATGAATTTAGGACACAGTTTAGATCCTTTTTTATCAAAAAAATCTCAACAAAATAACTGCTGAATCTTTTCAAGTGACGTCTTTATTTTCTACACCAGATTATGGAGAGTAAAAGTATTTCAAAATTGATAAATATCAGTAAATCAATACCCATCCCTAGTAAGGACAAGAAAAAAAGTTCTTTCAGTCCACTCGTCAAGAAATGGTAGGACAATGTAAAGGGCAGCGGGAGGCATGGAGCTTTCTGAGCAGCACTATCCATTCAACCCAATGACAAATGACCCAATTCAACCCAAATGACCAACTTTTTAAAACACAGGACCTTCCATCACAAAAAAATGCGCCCGCACGCCTTGTCTCGGCCGAGGTTACGCAAGCGCGATATCAGCGTGACTGTTACAGCTCTCTGGTCGCCCGTTTCGGATTTCAGGCTGCGGCACTCGTTTTGTGCTGGGGGCTCTTTTGTGGATTTACACATCTTAGAGGTATTTACACAAACACATGGCACCAATTACAGTTGAACAGCGAGAGCGAGAGAGCAAGCCCACACCCCCGGAGGCAGAAGGGAGGTGTCCTCATGTCCTGAAATGTCCACAACAGACCCCCAGCTTTACGACCACAGTCTGGGACAATGTACCAATGTACCGCGGGACTCATTAGCCAGTGGTCTTGCCTCGTCTTGACTTGTTTACCAAAAGGACTTTCAGACCCTTGAGACGGGGTGGCACTGCTTACTTCACATTCCAACACTCGGTCTTACTGACTGCAACCGCTGAGCGTGAACGCGGCTCAAAAATAACACCCGGGCATAATCCCGAGCCGTACGCCAGTCAGGCTGCTCAGAGAGCAGAGACAGCGGCTGGGGGTAAATGAAAACCAGCAGATTCCATCAAGGCCTCGCCGCAGTTCCTCTCCACAAATTAACAAGTCCCTTAATGAGCCCTGGACAGGCATGGAGCGGAATAGCCACCGCAGGGCAAGGGGCCATCTCAGGGCCTTAATAACAGGAGAGCCTGAGGGCTCCTCTGTTGCCAGGTATCCGACTGGGCTCTGTTTTACAGAGACCGAAAGCCCAGTCTCCAGAGGTAATGCGACTGGGGTAAAAAACAGAAGGCCTATCGAAGCATATCGAAGTCCAAGAGGGTCTTCCAAATCCAGGCAGGCGACGCAACGTTGTCAATAAAGAGGATGAGCTTTGGAACACTCCTCTTACACCTCGTAACGACTCCGCTACCAGAAAACAGCATCCGTCGTGATACGTCTCAGCTGCCCTAAATGCTGCCCTGTCCTGTTGTCTTGTTGCTCTTGTGTTTTTCCTGCTCTCTTTACACTCTGTATTTTGTCCTGTCTGCTCTTGTGTAGTCTTACAGTGTTTCTGTTTTGTTCTTGTGTTGTGTTGTTGGGTTTCACTGTGTACTGTTTAACAGGCTGAAATGACAATAAAACTATTTGACCTGACTTGAACGTCAACCTGAAATCACTTTCCACGCTCTTTACTCCTGAACCCAAAGCTGGATTGAGCTAAAGTTCAAGGGGACGTCCGGAAAGGCGGGACACTTCCGCTGAAGGTAAGGGTGCCAAAAAGGACTATTCGGAGCAATTCCAGAGAAGAACTTCTGGTTCCTGAAAGAACCCTGTCAGTTGATAACTCTTTTTAAAACTTTTTGTAAGTGAAGACCGTTATATATTTTTTTCTCAACATAACAAAACGAAAGAAAGTTTTTTTCCCCTAGAACTGTACATTCAAGATGCCAAGGCCATTTCAGGAAGCATTATTTTTAAGAGTGTGCTTTGTTTGTCACAACAACTGCTGTCCTCATATGTTGCCGTCAGTGTTTCATATTTTAATAAATGTTAGACATTTCTGTGTAATGCAATGTATTAATAAACATTGCAAAGATGTTAAAGTAATTGTGCAATAAGAGAACAAACATTAGACACTGATGTGTGACTTAAGAATAGATGTTCCTCAGATCTTGATGGTAGTGTGATGAATGAGAACAAATGTTACATAATGTTGATGTAAACTGATATGTGACATACGCATAAACGTTACTTAGATGGTGAAGTGTGATGAGAAAATGTTACATACATATTCAAAAAAGAAAAATATTTGAATAAATGTTACTTAGACATTGATGTTGGGGTGCTGTATATGAATAAATATCATTCAAATGTCAGTGTGATGTGTATAAATAAACACTGCCGAGACATTAGTGTGTTTTATGCAAATAAATGTTACTTAGATTTTAAAGCAAGAGTGACAAGTCTGTATAAAGTTTATATGTTAAAGTGTGTTCTGTATGAATAACATTACTCAGATGTTAAAGGGTGACATGTATGAATAAAGATTCAGATTTCAGATGTTAGTGTTAGTGGTTCTCTCTCATTTAACACTGGTAAAACTCCAGCTCTCAAATATTGCACTTTGAGTGGTTCCCTCAAACATTACAATGACAAAACTAGGGTTCTCACACAAAGCACTCACAAAACTATGGTTTTCACAAAGACAGCACTATCAAAACTATGGTTCTCTCACACTAAGCACTCACAAAACTATGGTTCTTTCTCACACAACATTGGGAAAAGTACACATCTCACAAACTCACTGTCAGAGGTATGGCTCAAATAAAGCGAAACTATGTTTCTTACAAAAACACAACTTCCAAAAAAACTGTGGTTCTGTTACTCTTAGCACTAGGAAAATTATGGCTCTCACACGCACAGCATTCACAACATGATGGTTCTCACAAATGTAGCACTTGGAAAACTGTGGTTCTCTCACAAAACTATGGTTCTCCTACACTGCAGTTCTCTGAGACAAAATACTTAAAACTAAGGTTCTCTTACTCTTAGCACTGGCACAACTATGGTTCTTTCACACGTAGCACTCACAAAACTATGGTTCTCAAAAACAGCAATGGGAAAAGTACAATTCTCACACACAGCTCTCACAAAATTATGGTTCTCTTCCACTTGGCACTCGCAAAACTATGGTTCTCAAGCAGTACTGGCAAATCTACAGTTCTCTTCTACTTAGCACTCACAACAATGGTTCTTACCTACCCAGTACTGGCAAATCTGTGGTTCTCTTACTCTTAGCAGAAGGAAAACTAGGACTCTCAAACATGACAAGTTTACGAGAACCACGGTTCCTTCACAAAATTATGGTTCTCTTTCACTTGTTAAACTATGGCACTGGCAAAATTTTGGTTCTCTGACACAAGACATTCAAAACTGAGGTTCTCTTATTCATAGCGCTGGGAAAACTATGGTTCTCGCACACACTTGGCAGTAACACCACAATGGTTCTTGCAACCTTACCAGCTGGAAAACCATGGTTCTCTCAAACGCAGCACTTGCAAAACTATGGCCCTTACAACCTTACCACTAGGAAAACTATGGTTCTTTGACAAAATTATTTTAACTTAACATTCACCAAACTGTGGTACTCACAAACATAGCACAGGCAAAACTGTGGTCCTCCAACTCTTGGCACTGGCAAAACTTTTGGTTCTCACACACTTAGCACCCAGCATGATGGTTCTCGCAAATTTATGGAACTCTTCCACTTACGAGTAGTAAAACTATGGTTCTCTCAAATGCAGCACTGGCAAACCTGTGGTTCTCTGGCATTTATGCCCTCACAACACTGCGGATCTCTTCCACTTAACACTTGGAAAACTACGGTTCTCTTCCATTTAATACTAGGAAAACTGGTTCTCTCACACTAAGCACTTGCAAAACTATGGCTCTCACACACTTATGCCTTCACAACACTATGGCTCCTTCATGCTTGGCACTTGCAAAACTACGGTTCTCACCCACTTCGCACTTGGAAAACTATGGTTCTCTCACAAAACTATGTTTCTCTCCCACTTAGCACTGGCAAAACTGTGATTTTCTCAACCCCACGACTTGCAAATATACAGTTCTCACACACTCTTGCCTTCACAACACTGTGGTTCTCTCACACTTAGCATGGTCCTTACATATACAGCACTAGGAAAACTATGATTCTCTCACAAAACTATGGTTCTCCTCCACTGGCAAAACTATGTTTCTCTCAAACACAACACTTGCAAAACTGAGGTTCTCTTACACAAAGTACTCAAAACTAAGGTTCTCTCAAGCACAGTACTCGCACAACTGTTGTTCCCACAAACGTAGCACTCATAAAATTATGGTTCTCTCCCAAAATTATGCTTCTCCTCGACAAACTATGGTTCTTTCATACACAGCACTGGCAAAACTATGGTTCTCTCGCTCCTAGCACTTGGAAAGCTACGGTTCGCCCCCACACTCAGTACTGCCAAAACTATGGCTCTCTGAAACGCAGCACTTGCAGAACTATGGTTCTCACACACACTTAACGCTGTCAGAACTGTTGTT
The DNA here is from genome assembly GCA_037974365.1 of Hydrocynus forskahlii. Lineage (NCBI taxonomy): Eukaryota > Metazoa > Chordata > Actinopteri > Characiformes > Alestidae > Hydrocynus > Hydrocynus forskahlii. The sequence goes on from JBBPCX010116780.1 coordinate 11,558, forward strand.
TTCTCACACTGAGCACTTACAAAACTATGGTTCTCCTCCACTTAGCACAGATAAAACTGTTTCTCTCAAATACAGCACTTGCAAAACATACACTTATGGCCAGATAACACTGTGGTTCTCTCACTCAGCAGTGACAGAGCTCGGGTCTGGTCTGGAGACTCTGGCCTGTATTCTGCTGCAAGACGAGGAGCTTCTCTCTCAGTCCTCTCTCTCTGGTCTCCTCTCCTCTCCTCTCTCAGATCTTCTCCTCCTCCCCCCTCCTCTCTCAGATCTACCTCTCCTCCTCCTCTCTCACCTCTCCTGATCTACTCCTCTGCGCTCCCTCTCTCCATGCGGGTCTGTCCGACTGTAGAGTTCCGGACTCCTCCGTGCAGGACCACACTGAGGTCCCACTCTCTCCGCGAGATGGTTCTATTCTATGCGCGAAACTGTTCTCCTCACTTTCGCGTTCCACCCGCTCGCGCTCCGGGAGGAAGTGAAATAAGAAGCGCGTGCAGCGCTCGGCAGAACGCGAAGAGGGGGCGGGGGCTCCCGGGTGACGTCATTACGTACGACACAAATTCATTCATTCATATTTTTTATATTTTTTTATATATTATATATATTATAAACTAAAACAATATCGTTTTTCCACCATGTTACTATTAGTAGTGATAAAGGCAATAGTAGTGATTCATCATTTCTGAATTTATTACGATGAATTTATTAGCATTTGAATCTATTGTGATCCTTATTCGTTTATTATACTTTAGTATAATTTCTTAATACGTTGTCCTTATCTTTATCCTTAATCTTTCTATTAATCACCAAATAAGAAGATGGGGGCAGGCCTCCGGGTGACGTCATCATGCACGTCGCAAATTCATTCAAGGGGATGATTATAATTTTGAGTAAAACAATTTGTTTTTTCAGTATATTGCTACTAGTAGTAATATAAAAAAATAATAATTGTCATTTATATTGATAATTTATCATAATTATAGTGAATGAATACTATGAACGAATGAATACTATGAATATTTTAATTTGAATATATATTGTAATCATTATAATTTATTATAATTTATTAATACTTTATCCGTCAACACAAAGCGTATTAATCAGCCAAGCAGATGTGACAGAATCAGATAACGGCCTCACTCTTAATCCCTGAGGCCTGAACAATGTCCATACAGATTCATTTAACATGGACAAAAAAGCTATTTATATGCTGTAAAATGCATACAGAACTAAGATTCTGATTTAAAGTGGTTTTAGAAGGTTTTTGGGATAAAAAAAAATATTTTTACGGTGGAGGGATGCATCAAGGATATTCTGAAGCTAAATAGTCCCCAAAGAAAACGAATTTACTTCTCCATAAACACACACAAGCAAGTTCACTGGTGGGTTTGTAGAGTACATAAACTTGTATATATTTTTGTAGTGACATCTGGTTCCATTCCCAACCACTGTGAAGAAATCTGATTTTCTCAATAATGATCCATACCAAACACTTTGAATGACTTATGAATGTTGGGGATTTTTTGGGAAAATCAGAGGAATTAAGATTCACATACACACTCCTAATTTGCAACCATTCTCTTGACCCACTCATAAGTATTGCAACACACCTGTTTTCCAGGGTTTGGACCCCGTTCTTCCAGTGAAAGACAATCTCAATACTTCATACGAAGACATTCTGGACAACACCATGCTTCCAACTTTGTGGACACTGTTTGGGGAAGAACCTTTTCTATTCCAGCATGACTGTGTCCCAGTGCACAAAGCGAGCTCCATTAAGACATGGATGGATGAGTCTGGTGTGGAAGAACCTGACTGGCCAAAATCTTGTGGAAAGTCTTCCAAGAGGAGTGGAAGCTGTTATAGCTACAAAGGGGGACCAACTCCATATTAAAGTCTATGGATTTGAATGTAACATTATTGTTGTCCCTGTTGGTGGAATTGTCAAGTGTCCCAATACTTTTGTCCATATAGTGTATGTTTAAATACACAGTTTTAGTGTTGTGATCTACTGGCTAAGTATTGAGGAGTGGAAAACACGCTCCAGCGTATTCCAGAAGGCGTTGTCACAGATTTGAGAACATGTTTCTCATCAAGTATTTTCAGCAGTAAACTTCATCATCCTCCCCTTTCCATGACTCCACCAAGGGTCATGGAGGTTGAGCCTTCTGGCTTAAAACCAGCATTTAATATGATAATTATCACAGTAAGTAATGCAGTGTTGCATCAGTTACCCTAATCACTTTCACAGAATTCACAATCTTCCATTTTTATCTTGAATTACTTTGCCTATTAGAGTCTGTCACCTTTTAACTGTTCACTAAAACATAACTGTACTCTCTACCTCGCTGTATCTCACCTGCCTCTCTACCTCACCACTTCACTATATCTCACCTGCCTCTCTACCTCACTACATCTCACCTGCCTCTCTACCTCACTACTTCACTGTATCTCGCCTGCCTCTCTACCTCACTGTACTTCACCCCTCTTCTGATGTACCACTGATGTTGGGAAGAAATTGGATAACATAAACCTTTATTAGTCCCAGAAGTGGGAAATTTGCAAGATGGGATATTCAGCGACCTAGCAGTGACATTAGCTAGCTAATGAAAAAAGCAAAAACCTGACCCCAAAAATCAATCCCAAAGAAGCTTTTTCAAAACAACACTATGCTCTGCTGGGGTAAAATGTTTATCTCCCAGCTTCGAAATAAATCATGAGAAGGGGGTTCTATAACATTAAGCATAAAAATAGTAGGAAGTTTTAAAAATGTAAGAATGAAAGACATAAAAGAATATAGAGAAACCCAGTAAAAGAAGATAAAAAGTGTCACTGATAGGCAGTTTTCACCATGTTTAGTTTCAGCTCTTTTCACCACTGCTACTTCAGATTTTTAAACCAGAAAATCTCATTGTTGTATTGGACTGTCCACAATATAGAGATGGGGACATTTTCAGCATTCACTGGAGTGTCAATTTAACCTTTTGAGGAACATTTTGGAACCCAAAATCTGATTCTGAAGTTCAGCGCTGGAGCTCCAAGGCCAATACAGCCAGCACTAGAAGTTACAATTGTCTCTCTACTGGTCATTATCTTCATGTGAGGACACCAGACATGTTCTGGCTGATTGTCCAGATATGTGAAGGAAAACATCCCACTATTAGATTATAAACCCAATCTGGACAACTTCCTGAGAGACACTAGATCAGGCTTTGGGCGATCAATAGGTCAATGGCCCTGGACCACTGGAATGACCCCTGTGACCTTTACCTCGTAAACTCTAGTGGTGCTAAGTGAAAAGAAGTGGAACCCATTAACACTGAAAGGAATGGGTGGGTTTTTTCCAGAAGACATCTAAAGGACAAAGTTATTCTGAGTCAATATCAGAATTGTTCTTTAATTAAAGGTTGGACCATTGGTTGTTTTGTTGTTGTTGTTTTTTAATAAGACAAGGTAGGGGTGACCACAAGAGGGCGCCACACTACAACTTTCCACATCTTGACTTTCTGTATTGTCTTGCTTTCAAAGATTCTGTTTGATCACCAAAACTGTCCCCATCACACAGATGACATTTAAAGCTTCATCCTCTCTTCTATCAAACTGGAAAAATACACAGCCTGTCCATGCTTCCACTGTGAAAAAATGACTCACAGGGTCGGTGGGTCTGAAGGGGACACGTAACACGAAGAAGAAAAGAAGGAACATCTACAACAAAACCCAAACTGGACGTCTGGGATGTCAAGGAGGGTTTTATGGACTGACGAGTGTGACTTTGTAACTGAGATTACTTGGATGGTGAAAAGTAAAAATGCAACCAACTTCAACAGTGGAAGTCCAAAAAACATCCAAAAGCCTGCAGCATTCTGGAACTATTGAGGTTCAGAATTGTCACTCAGTTAAGTGAAGCCTTCATGAGGCCGCCTGGCACTTTATGGAATAAAACAGAAGATAAAAACTCTGAAAGAGCACTAAGAGTGGTTTACCACACATACACTATATGGACAAAAGTATTGGGACGCCTTACCATTCCACCAACATGGGCTTTAATGACATTACATTTAAATACATTGACTTTAACATGGAATTTCATCTGTAACAGCTTCCACTCTTCTTGGAAGGCTTTCCACAAGATTTTGGAGTTTCTGTGAGAAATTTGTGCCCATTCATTCTGTAGAGAATTTATGGGGTCAGACACTGATATTGGAGGAGAAGGCCTGGCTCACAATCTTTGATTCAGTTTATCCCAAAGGTGCTGGATGGGGTTCAGGTCAGGGCTCTGTGTGGACCAGTCAAGATCTTCCACATTGAACTCCTCCAGCCATGTCTTTATGGAGCTTGCTTTGTGTACTGGGACACAGTCATGCTGGAATAGAAAAGGTTCTTAACCAAACTGGGTCCACAAAGTTGGAAGCATGGTGTTGTCCAAAATGTCTTGGTCTGCTGAAGCATTAAAATTGTCCTTCACGGGAAATAAGGGACCGAGCCCAGACCCTGTAAAACAAGGTGTGTCCCAATACTTTTGTCCATTTACTGTGGCTAACGAGCATATTTCAAGAGTCAGCATTATGCTAAATCATGAAACGCTTGCCTCAAACTGTGTTCTGTCCAAAAAACTGAACACATTTATAGATGGCCATTCCTGCCGTTTGTGGCTGTGAATGACCCTTCTGTATAAAAAAAGACTATTAAAACCCTTAGCAAACCTGATGGCTTTGCTTCATAATGGGAACTGGCTTAATGAGTACCCATCAAAGACCTCTAGTTTCCTGTAGAACATTTTTAGATTCCATTAGAAAACCTTTAATTAACAAGGTCAATAAACCCACAGGACACCATTACAGACCAAAAGGCATCATCAAGAAACCAAAGGGTTTAATGGTTTGTGTTTTTTAGGAGAGTAATTATGCCGATTTTTGGTTGTAAATTGGAAATCAGTCTTTGCTAAGACTATCTAGGAGAAATAAGGCATCTATACCTTATTAATAAAAGATCTCAGATTTTTCATTCTTTCCTAAACCATACTGTCAAGAATTAGCCACCATGTTTTGGAGAAATAAAGAAGACAAAAATGGAGGATCTTCAGCTAATCTAATGGGTGGGGCTCGACTGGTGAGGGGCGGGTCTATACAAATCTTTCCATTATTACGACACAATGGCAGGGGGGGCGTCCAAACGGCTCATAGAAGCATAGGATTCCTAACACCAAAATCTTACAATTGACTCAGAAAACGGATGGAACTTTTTTCTCGCTTGGAGTGTTCACAGGAGCAGTAGAGACACAAATGGAAATACAAAAGGATGCAAAAAGTGAGTTTTGCATATGTCCCCTTTGAACAAAAACAGTTCAGTTTCTCTACTGAGAGTCCCACCTTCCTAACCCAGTATCATTACCTGAATGGTTGTGCCGTTTCTTCCTGATGTGTGATTGGCTGAAGCTCTATCTGTCTTTAAGAAGCTCAAAGCTCAGAGCAGTATTTATATGGATGTAGGAGAGAAAGAGGATGAGTTTATTCTAACAATTCTGCTCGCTACACAAAAAGTACAGAGGAAAAAAAAAAAAGGTACCATTTCTAGATTGCTGGTCTGAAAAGGTAACAGTGTCTGCTTTAAAATGTGAACTTCAAGGCTCCAGTCGGGTGAGAAAGTAACAAAGAATTTCTTATGCTCTGTGATTGCGGTACTTTATTATTGGTTACTGGGCGACAGTTCCAGACTGTAGGTTCCCCCATGTATGTAGATGTACTTTAATGTTAATGTATGAGAGGTGTTAGTGACTGATGAAGTAAAGTTACCATTTGTGTGTCCCCATCAATGTCAAAATCAGACCTACACCCTTGTTATTTCTGTGTTGTCCAGTGTTGAGGATGGGTCCACAGCTTGGGCCTTGGTTCCTCTAATGGTTCCTTTGGTTCCTGCTCTGAGGGTGGCAGCTCTTAATCACTAAACACATCTTGGCTGTTCAGGCACATTTGGCGAAAGGTGGAAATTTCTGTACATTTGATCAAACTATCTCTTCAAGGCAAAGGGCTCATTCCAAAAACAGTGGTCTTTTATAGAGGGTTAGAACAGGCCCACCACATTATCTCACTTTTAAATGAGCTACATTTAGTCTTCTCACAAGACAAATCAGGTACACCACGTGGTTTTTAGCTCTTCTCTGCATTTATTTCTTCTATTCGTACTGTATTAGAACTATTGTTAAAATCATCAGAACATACATCATGACCATTTCCTTCAAAAATGAAAGGCGTCTTAGAAAAAAAGAGAAAAAAAAACATTAAGTCAGGATAATCAAATTACTTTTTGTAATAAACTTTCCTCCTGACTATCACTGTAACAGGAAGGAGAATAATCATTTCAAGTTATATTAGTAATAATCTGCATTGTTACCATTTTAGGAATACAGCAATTAAAAAAATTACCATACAAACATATTATGTACAAAGTGGAATAGGACAACAGTCATCTGCTATAAGCTGAGATATACAGTCTTTTTTTTTTTTTTTTTTTAAATCCCGATACTTCATCTATAGATATCTTAAACCACGTCTACCCGAGTTCTGGATCGGTTCGTGTCCTTGGGCCGTAGTGTTTGGAATTAACGGCAATGTCCACAGAAAGAGAATACAGCGCTCTAATTCTATGGCAACACCACAGCGTGAACCAATCAGGACGCGAACTGATAACATTGAGTGTCCGGCTGAGCCGCAAACCCTCCCGAACTGAGCTGAAATGAGATACAAGACAAGGTGATGATCCAGTACGGCGTAAACCAGTAATACCCATGCAAGTGGTTCAGAGGACTAAACAATGGAACCAGATGTCATTTCTCAAATGAAAAAAAAAAAAAAAAACAATAAAAAGTGCAAAAAAGAGTAACCTGACTAAACTAAGCCCTCTTAAACTGGAGGTAATGTTAAAGATTTTACCATCTAAAGCGACAGTCCAGCAAAAATTCTATGTTAAGTGACGTCAAACACTTGCTTACTTGGTACTATCCGTTTTCATAGATAAAAGTGTCAGAAACCACATGAGAAAGTCTAGCTGAGATGACCAAACAATGGGTTTGAGGTTGCTGTGTGATGATTCAGGCATGCAGTTAGCATGATGCTAAATGGTGGGGTATAAGCTTCCATTAATTGGTCGCCTCAGACCTTAGTTCACATCTAAAGAAGCAAAGAACAGTTGGCCATTTTAGCAAGGCCACTATAAAACCCCTACAAACCTGTCATAACAACAGACAAACCTATATAAACATTTCTAAAAGGCTCATTCCAACAAGTGTCAGTTATCATAAAGACTTCTTTAGCCAATTTTGATGCCAGTTCAATGCCTGTTGGAATAAATGTTTAAGTCAGTTGTCATGACATGCTTATGTAGGTTTTCTGCTCCAGTAAAGTGTTAATAAACTCGATTTTTTGATGAACTATCACTTCAAGGCTGTCGAACCCTGGTCCTGAATGCGCCTGGTGAGGCGCCGCAGAGCTCAAAAGCACTCACTGACATTATGTCTATGTTCTTGTTCGAACACGCCAAAGATTATTTCTGTCCAGGACACGAGTGTGAGGTGATCGTTATTGGAAAAAAAGTCCTTATTGTCCAGCATCTCACCCCACGCTCCCAAAAACGTCTGGGAGGTCTGACAAGGGGTGCTCAGTCTTGAGAACCGGAACGTTCTGCGACATGAAACCAGGCAAGAACATGGATGAAAAATGACCAGAGATGCTGTAGGAAGGTGTGGAGAAAAGCCAAGTTCTGCATTAAAGCTCTTTGTAAGGAGCATTTGGCATCGCTTACATGGTGTCTGAGTTGCATTTCAGTTTGTACAGTACTCCTCCGGGTGCAACACACACACACACACACACACACACACACACACACACACAGGCTGCACAATAGTGTTACCACAATAAGACCCATCCACAATATTGTTGGCAGGGGGCTACCACATGCAAACAAGCCTCTAGCCAATCACAGAACGCTTTTTTCGCATGCTGTGAGAATACTGACCAGCAAATGCATCCACAAGACCCAATAAACAATAGCAGTTTCACTTTTTTGCTTAGTTCAACCTTGGGAAAAACAATCGTGCCAAAACTTTTACACAAACCTTGTTTTTTTTGTCTCCCAAAAAGTCAAATTCAGCAAATAAGTAAACGTGTGTTGTCTGTTGAGTGTCAACCAAATATGTCTTTTGAACAGGGTGCCAAAACTTTTGCCTGTGACTGTATAGCAGTATAATCACAATATGGGATTTAGTCCATAATGTGCAGCCCTAACTCACACACGCACGCACACACACATACGCACACGTTTAGCACATGATAACAAAATCAAAAAGAAATCATCATTGACCTCATGGGTATGGGTTGGGGTCCAGCATAAAGAAGGACTCCCTCCATCATAAACCTTCAAAAGGCAGCCAGGCCTGTTCCCACCAAGCCACTCTGCACACAAAAGGGGCAAAAAAAAAAAAAACTAAACAAAGCTAAACACTGTAGAGTTCACAGTTGTTGTCAGTGGTGTCAGTGATAATGAGAGGTCCTAGTTCTCGGCTCGCTTTACAAGTTGACGAGCTCGTGGGCCACGAACTGTTTCAAGCGCTCCAGGTACTGTCCGTACAGCTCCACGTCGTTGTGGCCGGCGCCCTCCACCCACAGCGGCTCCACCGGCCGCTGGCAGCGCTCGTATAGCGCCAGGCCGTGAGAAAAATCGATCACCTCGTCCTCTGTCCCGTGGATCACCAGCACCGGAGAAGTCACCTTGGAGATCTTGTCGATACTGCAGAAAAGAACGAGCAACGGCAGGTGTGAGAGCAATGCAAAACACATGACACACACACACACACACACACACACACACACATAACAGCATTTCAGTAAGACAGACACTAATGGTGGTTTTCCATTGACTGGTACCAGCTCGGTTCGGTTCGACTCTACTCGCTTTTTTTGCTTTTCCATTACTAAAATCTGGTACCTGGTA
>JBBPCX010116791.1:0-20540 GCA_037974365.1 Hydrocynus forskahlii
GTGACCTCGTAACAAAAACCTCAGTAAGCAGAGACCTGACGGTAGTTAAGAACAACCCCCCCCCCCCCCCTCTGAACGTCAATAGGTCATTTGTCTATCAACATTATAAAGATCAAATTAAAAAATGAAATAAGCTGTTTGCATAAGTATTCAAACCCATGTGCTTTGGAAGATCCAAGTTTGCAGAAATGACAAATTAATCACAAATTACACTACGTTGACATTTATTTGATCATCATTAAACATAATTAGGTACTACTTCAAAAGAATTATGGCTCTTATTGCAGAAAAAGTGTTCTCTACAAAGTATTAAGCAAACACTATATTACAGGTTTTTTAAAGTTAAATCTCTGAATAAAAAAGTTTCATTTTGACTTCGGAAAAGTATTGTTACAGCATCTAAGTTCACATTAAAAATTAAATGGAAAAATGTAATCCAAAAAATTATGATGACTTTCAAGTGGGTTGAATACCTTTGCCATACATTGTAAATGTGTTGTGTGTGTCAACATATGAACTTTACCCTTGGCACATCACACAAACACTTCCGCCATTCAACCCCTACACCCACAGACACTAACAAAATACCTCTCAGCCACTCTCACAACAAACCTCTTGATCCACAAGAAACACTACAATACCGTGTACAAGACAAGCAATTATGCTAAACTACACTATGTGTTGTTTTTAAATAACTAAGTATTGGAAGTGGTTTAAAAAAAAAGGTTTGTGCCTCAAGCACAACTGACTTCACTACACTGAACATTTTTTTCTGAAACATTCGTTTTACAGAATAACAATTCTAAGACACCATCAGACCTTTTTGAGGAATGCAAGATTATTTAAAATGTTATATTTTAAGGGACAAACCAGAGCAGTACCTGTGTGAGGGCGGAGCACTCAACATATTTGACGGCTCTAAGGTCCCTCGCCAGTTTGTCTCCACTCTCTGGTGACAATGGACGTTGTTTGTTCTTGGCGAGCTTTTCTACTGTGTTACTGTCATCTCTCAAGTCGACCTGAGTACCCACCAACAGGAATGGAGTCCTAGGACAATGGTGAGAGATCTCTGGTACCCACTGAAAAGAAAGGGAGGCAGAACTCAATATTCGTGAGACAATGAGATATTGGGAAAGAGAGACTGAAGTTAGTGTGTTAAAAAAAGGCAATGGATAAAACAAGACAGAGATACCAAAAGACTGAATGGACAAAAAGATGAATAAAATCAGGTACAGCATCATGAAAATGTTTAAGGATTACCTACTTGGAAAATGCAAGTCAGAAACACCACAAAAATTGGGTATTGTAAATAACATAAATTCAGGGAGGAGTTTAGATTCATTAAGTCAGTCTCCAATCTGAAAACCTTTTGTCAGTGCCACCCCAGTGTCCTTCCCCCAGGGTACTGCACAAAAATATCCCATCAACAACAACAGCTTTCATGTAAATCAAATGAGGTAGGGCACCCAAGGGCTGACCTTTAACTACAGAAAGATACTTTTTTTAAGAACAGAGTATATCTTAGTGCATAAACAATGAAATCTTGGTAACTGTGAAACTGAAAAACTGTTCAAGTGCACAAATGGCTGCGGACAAAATCAAACCAGAAATCAAATGCTCACATTAAACACATGAATTCTGAATAGAAATACCCAGGCCATGTCAAATCATATATGAAGGCAACCTAGAACAGTGATTTTCAGTTATCTGACAAACTGGGGCAGGGCATCATTGAAACTGTGCAAGGCAGTGGGTCCCACGGACTCGATGCAAAAACCACTGACTTAAATTAGTTCTAAAATATCAGTTGGCACATTTAAGTTAAGGAATAAAAAAAACAAACATAAAACATCAGACACTGACTGACCTTTTCTCTGACATTCTCAAAAGAGGAAGGTGAAACAACAGAGAAGCACACAAGGAAAACGTCAGTTTGGGGGTAACTTAGAGGCCGAAGCCTGTCGTAGTCTTCCTGACCTAGATAAGAAAACAGAGAGAAGACAAAACGATAAATAAAACACACTTGCAGTCCATACAGGCATGGATTCCTTGAGTCCTTCCATTTGTTTCACACTGTTTCTTTCCTGTTTCAGAAAACCACAGTTTTTATTTAAAATCTCTCAAATCCCAAAAGTGCTGTGAATAAATAGTCCTGGTCCAGACAATGGGAAAACTGCTTACAATTAGAACACAGTTGTTCATTAGTAAACTGATTTTATCTGTCAAATTCCTGTTTTGAAACAAATACTGTCTGATCTTCATCCAAGTCTGTCTGCAAGCACATTACATTTCATAAGAGCTGCTCAAAACCCTTCAACATGGCACAATGTATAGTCACGTTGACCAGTCACTTGTTTAAACAACTGATGTTCCCAAACTTATTCAGTGGAAAAGTGAGTCAGGATTCACTGTACCTGCTGTGTCAAACAGTCCAAGCGTGTACGGCTCTCCTCCAATCATCACTGTGACAGCATAGTTATCAAATACCTGAGAACAAGAGAGGGATGGAGGGAGGGAGAGAGGGAGAGAGAGAGGGAGAGAGATTTAATGTGCCATTCAGTACAATCACTCTCATTCATGACCCAGAAATCTGGAAGTGGTATCATGCCTATGCAAAAATATGACAATGATACAAGTATGCAGTTATGGCTTTTGTGAACTTGTCTGCACTCTCTCTCTTTTGTTCTACTTTCTTTTCTGACTTTACTATACATTCTGGACCTCTCTGCACACTGGAACTGGTTTCCCCTCATACTACTCATGGCTTTCCTTGTTTTTTCACCTTTAGTCCAGTACATTTACTGACACAGCTGAAAGCACTTCTCAACACATCAGGCTGAAAACTGGTATCTCCTAAATCACTGTCAATCACTTAGTCGTGACCTAGTTGTGGTTTCTGCTCACACTCAGTTGTGTTAATATTGTGGCAAAAAGACCTAAGAACAACTACAGCTCCCGATTAGAGGTCGCCTCCATCCCCTTCTGTCCTCTGCATCCTCCTCTCTAAAACCAACTGCCTACATCTTCTCCCTCACCACATCAATTTTTACACATCAAATAAAGAAATCGTTGATATTTAACACTGAACTATTGTATCAGTTGAGAAAGCACATAAAATTAATCAGAAAGAGTATGGTATTATATTGCCGCATATGTATCACAAGTAAAATAGAATTATTACATTATTATACAACCATATTGGGGAGTAACTGTGGATTTGGAAATCTATTTGGTTCATATATCCGTTTTTGAGCCACGTTTTGGTCCATACGGCATTTTTTTTGGTTGATTAAGAAATAACAGGCAAGATTCATGAGCTTTATCACAATTTGGTACATGTTGTGGAATGAGTATGGTGCCGTTCCATCTGACAAATTTCCTTTCTGCTACAACGTCCTGTAGTATTTCGGATAAATGGTCACTTTCATGAACAGCGCATGACTGCAGAATGTCCAGTTCTTGGTAATGTAGCGCACTGTGACTGTAATGCGGTTCTCTGTTGAACGAGAGGTCCACCCATCTGTAGTTAAAGAAATGAATTTTTCAAGTGCTCCAACAGTTTAGCCTTTACTTCATCATAAAGTTTAGACAACACCTTTAGACTGAAACGAGGCACTTCGTATCTGAGTTCCAGCACACACAGTAAATTCCACAGTAAACAACTTGAAAGAGGCTCATATCCAGTGCCATGAAACCTCAGAGTGCCTTGGTAATGGCTCGAGCACGATCAGAGTTAACACTGCCAACAGTTACCTGTCACTGAGGTTTCTTTTGTACACCCCTAAGATCAGTATAGAGATGTTGTCTTCTGAAATGTGCTGCATATCTAAAGTGTTGTCTGCTGCATGAGGAAGCTTTGTTAAACATTTAGGGCCAATTGTTTGGTGCCTACAATACAATTGCCATCTTTATACTCCACTATACTCTGCTGACATGAATATCCCCAGGGCTTCTGCTTTCTCATTATTGTTTTCCATCTCGAGTTCCAACAGACTAGTCTAACTATACCACCGGACGCGATCAGCTACTGCGTGATTGGACCAAGATATTCACGCAGCACATATGGTTGGAGGACAATAAAGTGTAAAGTGTAATATTTACCAAATATACAGCTTGTCCTAATTATGTTATGGTGTAATCTGTGAAAATAAATATTTTTTAGAGGTGGTAGCGGGTTGGGGCGGGGCGGTGAAGATCGTGGTTCCGTCTTCCCGAACTGCAATCCAAGACTGTGGACGTTCGTAACACGGTTTAAAATTCGGTTTCACAACCATTACACCCTGACACCATATAGACATTACACTGTGAATAATACTGAAACTTATAAATGAAACCAGTCATGTAACTTTTAATACAGTATTATGTCTATTAATCTAATGGATGCTTAAATTAATTACAGCTGTCTCAATCCTGGTTCTGGAGGGATCATGTCAATATATTTTTTGATCAAACAAACCATGTAAGTATATGACTGGATCATGTAGGAAGCAGAGAAAACACTGAAACCTGCTGCGTGGTTATCACCGAAGTATGCCATGTACAAGCATAACACACCTGATACAGGCAATATAAGTAACATTAGCACCAAAGGACACATTCAGCAGAAGATGCTAAAAAGTGCTCACTGTTGAACTATGGAAACATCAGTTAGGAGCAAACAAAATCAGTAACAAAGTGAAGCACTCCAGTTACCCTCAAAAGATGTAAAGTGATGGTATGAGAGCCAAGGGCTGGCACTTACAGCCACTAGGTGTCTCCACTATTCACTGGTGACGGAAACTATTTATCTCAAGTCTTGATTATTCTGCTTCACAGATTTAACCACAAAAATGGTTGAGATTTATTACAAATATAAATACATGAAAATTAAGAGTCAAAATAGCAATAACACAGATAAATCTTAATATTGAGGTATAAATAAGTCCATCTTAAGAGATTTGTTTTTAAATGCTCTTAAAAGTGTGTCAAACCTAACTATTTAAGACAAGGTAGGATTCATTTACAAAGACCATGGCTTGCAGATTTGCTTTTGGAATGAATAATGCATGTTATTCATTCTGAAATGAATTCAATTTCTTAAGCAATTTCAATAAAGTTTTGTGATTCTGATTCTGAAATCATGATGGTAACACTATCATCCTCTTCTACAGTTTATTGGACACTCCCTATTGTACCATTATACACTGAGCTCAGAATTCACTGTTAAACTACAATCACACATAATGACATCTCAGGAAGGCTGTTTGCTAGTTAGTTCTTAATATTTTGCACTTTTGAATGTTCACCAATTAACAGCTTCAAGCAACACAAATGTTTACGCTACAAAAGCTTGTGTTTATTGCAACATTTAAATTCAAACAGTTTTATAGCCTAAATCTTTACTAAAATGGTTAAATGTGTCAAATGGCTGAGACCAGCTCAACAGTTCAGTGCTAAGAAAATGGTTCTTGTGAGAAACACAGTACAGACAAACCTCTCCCATGTCTCTACTGTCAAAATGTGTAGGATCAGTCCAGTTCCTCTAATGCACGGTTGTGTTTTATGTCAGGAGAGAAACTTCTCTTCTTTTCACAAAGCTCCTTTTGTCCATCTCTTATGAGCAGTACTGACAATGAACGTCATTTCTTTAAGATCTCAGACAACAATATGTTAACGGATCTGTCAGGTAGTCATTTCATTTTAAAGAGAGACAGATGCAATATAAAAGATGCATCCTGATCAAAGTGGTTTCAAGTAAATATCTGGAACAGCAGATTTAGCTTTGCATTGTTAATGCATCAACATTTCATATGAAAGTATGAAGTAATCTATAATAGTGTACAGTTAACCCTTGCTTATATGCAGTTCACCAGTCTTGACTACAATCTCTTGCAGATTTTTTTCTGAGAACTGAACTAATAACTGTTTGCGGAAACTCCCACACATTTGCGGAAACTGCAGATATCCTCTGCATAATTTTTTTTGCTTTTGTGACGTCCGGGCCTCGTCCGCCACCCCCCCTCATCCTCGTGCTGGTTGTTTATGTTTGGGTGGCGGTTAGCAAGGCAATCAGACACCTGAACGGAATGAGCCTCCGCTGTACTCAGAGGCGGGAGGCTTGAAAGTAGCTAATCCGAGAACGTTATTTGGCTGCTGCCTTGTGACGGAACTCGCGTGGACCTATCTTGAGTGTTTCTCGGAGCGTTCTTGTATTTTTCGTTTTGTTCTTCTTAAAGCCCTGTATTTTTATTAATGTAAATTAAATTAATTTATTACTGTATTTACCAGGGTTGCACCGATACCGACACCAGTATCGGGTATTGGGCCGATACTTTGTTAAAATACTCATACTCGTATTCGTACGTGAATTGCCGATACCATGCACCGATACCACTAAACAATATCCAATTTCACTACATCAACTGATCACACTGGGCGGATGTGATTTGTTGTCCTGCCTGACTTCAATATCTAGGGGGAGACAATGAACTGGAAACGTCAGATCCACGAGCTATGAGATTTTTTTCAATAAGAGGAGTAAGGAATGTTAGTGATTTGGAAATATTTTAAGATAAAAGACGACGACAGGAGTAAAGCAGACTGTAAGATCTGTACTGCTATGGTGTTGAGGGGCAGAAAGGAAAGTACATCGTTTAACACTAGCAATTTGATTAAACATCTGAAGACGCATCACAGTGCTAAGTACACTGAGTTGCTAATGCTAGTGCAAGACCGCAGCAACCAACCTTAATGCACGTCTTTGTGTACATGAAAGCAGGAGACTGTTTTGATACTTTCTTTAAGGGTGTTTTCACATATAGTCCTCTTTAAAGGAACCGAACTCAGTCCTCTAGAAGTGGTCCAAAAAGTGGACGTACAGAAAGGGGACTCAGCTCTTTTTATGTTCACAGTGTGAGTTCATTTGAAGGGGACTCAGTTCTTTTTATGTTCACACTGTGAGTTCATCTGAAGGGGACTTGGTTCTGTTTCTGCTCCGGGGCTGTACACGTCATCTAACTACAGCAAGCCTAGAGGGAAAAAACAGTCAAAGCGAATCTGGAGCACTTTGTGTTCATAATGCACGAGTTTAACTGAACCATGCCGCGGACTTCAAGTTTTGTTCAAACCAGAATAAACGGTTTATTTTTGCCTTGCAATAGCCTTCTGTTAATACTTCTTGTATTTAGCCTTATTATACCCTTAGCAAAAAGTAGTTTATTCAAGTGTACTACAAGTATGAGGCAGTATACTTGAAGTTTACTTTTTATGTACTATATTTACTATGTACTATATACTTTATGTACTATATACTTTATATAGTATAGTGAAGTATACTTGACTTATACTGATAAGTATAAAGAAAGTATACAAAGTATACTTTTGAAAACTTAAAATGACCTCATAAAGTATACTTAAAGTATACTTTTATAAACTTAAAAATGTTCCAATTTAGTCTGAAGAAGTATTAAATTAGTATACTTTCTAGTACACTACAAGAACATGGTCCGTGTACTAGCTATACTTATACTCAAGCATACTTAATAAAATGAACTTCAAGTATACTACTTTTTGCTAAGGGTAGGCTTGTTATAATCTGCAGACGAGAAAATAAAACCTGTCTCCAAATTACTTGCACTTGCATGGACACCATTCTAAGAAATATCGTTATCGGTACTCGGTATCGGCAAGTACAGAAATAAAAATACTCGTACTCGTATCGGTTTATAAAAAATGGTATCGTTGCATCCCTAGTATTTACCCTGCTTATACCAAAGAAAATGACAGCGCATACCAAAGAAAATGCCTGTGCATTAATGACGGTACAGTCTATACAGGGGTAACATCAGTATTTTACATTTACACGTTTTTTAAAGGGTAATGTATTACGCTGAGTTTAAAATGAAATTATAAATGCTTTGGGAGCATATTTGGGAGCATATTTGGGAGCATATTTGGGAGCATATTTGAGGTTTACACTATAAAAATAGACATTTTTAGGCTTTTTTTGACCACATCACATATTCACGGTTTTTCACTATACGTGGGTGCTCTTGGAACGTAAAGTTTACTGTGTAGTGCAACAGTGAACATGATAAAAAATGAAACTTATTTGTTTTGTATTTAGATGGAATAAACTGAACCTTACGTATTGCCAGATCAGTAGGCCAGCCAGCTCTGTACTTTAACTGTTGTTAATTAATTAAGATTGTTTAGTACCAGAACCAAAGCAGAACTTTGCTGGCTTGTGCAGCTCCAAACCCCTACAGTCATCATTCGTACGAACCTCAATTATCGAATGTAGCTGCTCCCTGCATTTCATCAAAGGGTGACAACAGAAAAGTGCTTTGTGAGTGTCCTAAATTGATTCCGGCATCAGATCCAAAATGCGTTTCATTTAGCTCTACACTTGTGGTGGAAAGTACAAACACAAAAATAAGCACACACTCTGTGAAAACAATATGGGTTCTTTATAGAGAGTTTAACATTTTAGAAAAAATTAAACATAAAACACACCATAATTTTTATCCAGGCCACACTGTACAGCTGAGCTATTACTTTTTTCCACCCAATATATTAATAAATTGCAACAGTAAATGCGAGCAGAAAACTGCATGTAGCCACATGACAGATCTATGTTGAAATTACCAATCAGGTTGTACCAATTTAAAATATGAACATTCATTTACTAATGTAAAACCTGTCTAACAATATCACTAAAAAAGTTTCGTTTTCCCCATATAATGTAGGACTTCTTTTGTATTGTTAAAATGCTCTATTAAAATGAATAACATGTAGATAGATATACTGTATGGAGTCAGTCTCAACTCAACCCCTTGTTCAAGCTACACCCACATTTTACAAGACCATGATGAGTAAGGGTGCATGTGTATTCATCTTGAACTATTCTGGTATGGACGTCGTACTGAGAATATTTGGCAGTCTATGTGTGAAGACTGATAAACGAAATGCAGAACTTACAAGAGCGAGGTCCACCCTTAAACCTCAAGCTGTGAGCTGTTAGCAAGTTAGCAACTTGCCATACTAAGCTTAGTTCAGTTTTCTGTCCTTCCTTGTTAGCAAGGGCGTTTTTCTTTTTTGTCATGGTTGAGCTTAAGCTTTTACAGTTTAAATACAGCCTGTGGAACAAAGTGTATGTGTGTGTGTTTGTTTTGGTTAAGGGGGGTGGGGGTGGGGTGGGGTGGGTGTCTCTCTTTTTAAATAACTGTCCAAAGCGTTAGTGACTTGAAGTCTGTTTATGAGTCTGCTGTGTGTTTTGTCCCATGTTTTTTTTCTCCGCCTCCACACCCGTGACATCATAGACTATCCCTCCGACACACATTTTAAAGGTGACTCAACGGTCCACTATTTTTAACAAATACTCAACCCCTGATCAACCGTGGAACCTTGGCCATATTTCAAATACTGTAGGAGAAGCATCTTCAAAATTCACTTATAATAAGAATAACAATAAAACTTGGGATGGACAGTGATGTGATTGTGTCAGCAATTCACCCCTAATGATGAATGTAATCTCAGCACTAACCAACTACAGAAGCTTCAGTACTTTACCCAAATCTGCATTAAACACTTATATCACTATTTCATCAACAAAAAGCTGGTGCAACATGTCAGAATATGTGCTTCACTTGCAGCCTTTTCAGTGTCTGTGCAAGGCATAAAAGGATTGTCAAAATGACGAGAGGTACTCGCTTTGTTTGCTTTTATCTGTTATGAACCTAGTTGGTGAGAAGCTTAATAAGAAGCTGTAACATAATTCTTACATGACAATGTAAGGCCTATGTCCTAACATCAAATTATCCGTTTTAAATGAATATTTTTAATATTTCCTTTACTCTTGTTTAGGAATGTTTTGGTGAAAACAACTTCCACCTACCCCAGATGTAGTCTAACAGCGAAGACATGTTTGGCATAGGTAGGCGAACGTCACCTCAGGAGTAGGACTGCTAATCTAAAATTGTTTTAGAGGAATCTGATCCAAGATCTGATCCACAAGGACAAGTATACACCACCTTAAGAGAACATATCTATTTATAGATATGATTGAGGTGAATATTAATTTCTAGTGTTTCTTAGCAACATTAGACTAGTAGTACCAGTGCTAAAAGAGAGAAGCAAAATTTAGGACTCAATATGTATTAACTGATTGGGGTAACTGGAAAATTGTTTAAATTAGATTTTTCAGGTGGTAATAATAGATTTTGGCTCCGGCACCAGCATCATGTTGGTGGAAAAGTGTTGAGAGACTGTAAGACTGTAAGAACAATCTTGTTCAGAAAATTTCAATGGGATGTATTAGATAAAGATGCTGGTGCCGGAGATAGACATGATGCTGGTGCCGGAGCCAAAATCTATTATTGTACCTGCTCACAGAACTTACTGTAATTTCTTAGCTCATTTGCTCACCCAAGCTGGTAGCAACACTAGCATTACTTACCTTATTACTATCTTAACAGTCTTCAATAGTTTCATTCAAACAGTCAGCAGGCTACATTATTAAGATACAAGACTGACAGTTTACCTTTTGTAAATGACTTTCCCCACTCAATTTACATTATTTTAAACCTAGAACACACCTTTATACTATTTCTCCTTTAGCATTTTAAATATTACAGTAGTTAATCATTAGTATTAAGCATATTTCCCCCACAGTTAAGACACTTTATGAGATCCAGTGCATCACCTGGTTCATAAATTCAGCCAGATTTGCAATTAGAAATCAACATCCAGCTCATCATCCTAATCCCAAACTCTGGCATTACAAGCCTCTTGACTTGACTAAGCATTCCACAGACTCACATTTAGCCAATTAAGCAACAACTTCAACATCTCTTAAGACAGGAAGAAAGGGATTACAAAACAGTGGAGATTCCAATCCATACTGTTCTATTAGGCACAAGGCGAGCGTAGCACTCAAACCAATACACAGAACGATGTGTCGGTGCTTGACGGAGGGCATGTTCATGCCAAACAAGAAACAGGTACATGTGGAAACTCATCTTTCTGTCACAACAATAAAAAAATCTACAGCCTACAGTAAAAAACAAAAACAACAACAAAAAAACCCCAAATACTTCAGGTATTCCTGCCGAAGCAAACTGGCCAATCACTACAGTGAGGTGAACAAGGTCTAATTTTATACTTTAAATCCTTTCCGTCAGTCATTGTTCTTCATTCAACTACATTTTTAGCCCTACTATCTCTCTCTCTTATTTTTCATTGCTTCTTTCTGGTTTTTCAAACCTGAATGACTTGCACTCACCGTAGGCACATACTCGGATGGGAATTTGTTGGTTGTGTAGGAGATCAGTAAGCAGGTCTTGCCCACAGCACCGTCTCCCACTACCACACACTTTATGGTCTGCATCTGGAGAAACAGAGAGCATGAGTGAGAGTCAGAATGTCTCGTGAGAGAAAGGGGACAGATGACCCAAACTCCCAAATTATCCTTTCACTCTTGACCATTCAATAGCGGATGGAATGTGATGCACAAGCGTATACAATGGGTAGTAAGATGGTCTGAACAGACCTGACAGTGTCATATAGTGTTTTCCAAACCCTGTGACCAATGAGGCCGTTAGACCAACACATACCTCAGAAATCCAAAGTAAAATGGACTCTAGGGCTGAGCAAACTGCTGTCACCGGGAATTAGGTTGTTTACAGGAGAAACTCTCATGGCTAACAGTAATGACACTGGCACCTCCAGGTGACTGCGCAGTATTTCTCCTCTTATTTATCATGTTCACATGATATGGACAAAAGTATTGGGACCACTTTGTGGACACAGTTTGGGAAGGCCTTTTCTATTCCAGCATGACTGTGCCCCAGTGCACAAAGCAAGCTCCATAAAGACATGGTTGGATGAGTTTAGTACGGAAGAACTTGACTGACCCACACAGAGCCCTGACCTCAACCCCATCCAACACCTTAGGGACGAACTGGAACTGAGATTGCGAGCCAGGCCTTCTTGTCATAAATGCTCTCCAGAATGAATGGACACAAATTCCCACAGACACACTCCAGAATCTTGTGGAAAGTCTTCCAAGAGGAGTGGAAGCTGTTATAGCTGTAAAGGGGAATGTGGGCAAACTCCATTAAAGTCTATGTATTTGAATGCAACGTCATTAAAATCGCTGTTGGTATAATGGCCAGGCGTCCCAATACTTTTGTCCATATAGTGTAAGTTCGACAGCTTTCGCTTCCATCTACTTCTGTAGTTTGAATAACCTCTACAGGCTGTTAAGAGAGCAAGGCACATTTACAGTCACTGTCTATCATCGACACATTTAAAGAAACACAAAATACACTCGTTTAACATAAAAAATAAACAAAAATACGCTTTTTGTAAGGCAAAGTCTATGAAATGGTCCTCCAGATTGACACCAAAACCTGTTCTGCACTTCCGCATCGTATGCATAGCTAGCTTTTTCAGTCAGTGGTTCAAGAAAAGTTGATGAAAAAGCACGAACTTATTCAGTTTAATCGTCTGAGTTTCTATTTTACTATACATTACACCTTAGTTACCAGAGAAATGTAGTTAACACAGAAAAGCACTTAATAGTTAAATACACTCTAAGCAACTTTCTTCCTCTCAAACTAAGTTTTGGATGTAAACAAAGGCATTTCCATCAGTAAAAATCCAAAAGTGACGAACTAAAACTAGAAATTCATGAGAAAAGCAGAAAATATTGAACGGATGTCTCATTTCCTGAGTGTGTCTTCGCCAAGTCAGTCTGAGTCCTAGCAAAGTCCCTGCTAGCTCACAATATAAAGAAAACTGACTTCTAAATTCAGTTTACATATGTTTAAAGCTTTTTCCTCATTAAATTCTCGATTTTATTCCCTTTGTAGTGTTTCAAATCCTTAACCTATCTGTTATTTTAGCTCATTTAGCTCTTACTGCGTTCAAAGTTGTCAGGATTAGCCGGTTAGCCGGTTAGCTTGGACGAAAAAGAAAAACAAGTCAGATAAAAACGCTTTTTGGTTCAAAATAATGACTAAAAACCTCAAGCCGAGCAAAACCAGCCGTACAGCAATGTCAATAGTTTGTTGTCGTCTTATAAAGTAACTAGGAGGTGCTGCTATCCAAGAGAAATCCCTCAATCAGTGCCACTCACCTCTCAGTCTCTGAGCTGTTTCTGGTTCAGATGGAGAGTCCGGGCGCGGCTGTGGAGAGACGAGTTTTGCTGAAAATGGGCGTGAATGTCTAAAACTCCAACCCATTCAATTATTTATAATACAAACAAATTACACCAACCTTTTAGACAATTCATGTTCAAATGTATTGATTAAATTACTTTATATATATTTAAAAATCATAAATACACCAATTGACAAAAGTATTGGGACGTCTGACCATTCCACTAACAGGGACTTCGCTGACATTGTATTCAAATACATAGACTTTAATATGGAGTTTGTTGGTCCCCCTTTTGCAGCTATAACAGCTTATTTACTTCTCTTGGGAGGCTTTCAACAAGATTTTGGAGAGTTTCTGGTAATGGAATACACCTCTTAGTTATTGAACTCAGGTGGCCTCTTACCTCCAAGGACAGTTTTAGTGCTTCAACATACCGAGACATTTTAGACAACACCATGCTTCCAGCTATGTGGACAGAGTTTGGGGAAGAACCTTTTCTATTCCAGTATGACTGTGAGCCAGTGCACAAAGCAAGCTCCATAAAGACACGGTTGGATGAGTTTGGTGTAGATGAGCTTGACTTGGCCACACAGAGTCCTGACCTCAACCCCATCCAACATCTTTGGGATGAACTGAAACGGAGATTGTGAGCCAGGCCTTCTCATCCAACATCAGTGCAAAACCTCATAAACTCTCTACAGAATTAATGTGCACAAATGACCACAGAAACACCAAAAGCTTGTGGAAAGCCTTCCAAGAAGAGTGGAAGGTGTTCTAGCTGCAAAGCGGGGACCAACTCCAGATTAAACTCCATATTAAAGTCTATGTATTTGAATGAAATGTCATTAAAGTCCCTGTTGATGTAATGGCCTGGCGTCCCACTACTTTTTTCTATATTGTGTATTTAATCATCCTCTACCCAGAACTATCTCTATGGTTATGACTGTTATGTGTTATGATTTCACACTGAATTTTAATGTGAGGCAAATCAGGTTTTAACGGGACACTGGGACAGCCAACATTTTTGTAATCATGTGGATTCTCCACTGCGGCAGAAACTTCTAAAACTGTAGCCAGAGGCAAATACTGAGATATTTTGACTCAATGACATAATATTGTTTGGGAAAAATAATTTGTCAAACATTGTACACTGAATTTTCACTGATGATGAAATAATGTAAAAACATTCATAAATGCTGTAGGTGACCCGGTAGGTTGGGTTTAGCTATTAAAAAAGAAAAACCCTCGGGTTTTTCCTTACTTGTGTATTAACCTGACTTTTTTTTTTTCTTTTTGACAGGGTTTGTTAAGGTGTGTAAGTAACTTAGCTGGCAGTAACTTGGTTAAAAGCAGATGTTGATCTAAGTATAGCTTTACAGGTATGAAGAGCAGATGTGGACTACTTGAACACTGATGTACGTCGCTCTGGATAAGAGCGTCTGCTAAATGCCGTAAATGTAATCATAACATTTATCTTGGACAAACGTGGAATTCACTCAAATGTCAGTTAAAACACTAAGAAAATGTAAATAATTACTCCGGATACATTATTTGGCTTGACAATGACATGGAGCATGAAAAACATCATGTAAGGGCCGAACAGCTGATCTTTGGTAGATTGCTACAGCTACAGGCTACACACAGTATCAAAGAGATTATACTGTGATAAATAAAATTAATGATAACTGCATATTGTGTAAAGTATGAATATTGCTATAATCCTTGTCTTTTTTGACACAGACTATGAAATAAATGGAGCTTAGGTCTAATGTAGTTTTAATAACAGTATTATTATATAGAGACTATATAATTTCACTGTTTTTTGGGTAGATAATCAAAGATATCATAGCACAATAGTGACAAACACAAACAGACAGGGGCACAGCCATAACCTTTGGATAGTGGACAAGGACCTCCAAACCTGTCAAAACAGCTCTATGTTCTATGCCCTTGCCCTCTTTCTCTCTCTAAATCTTCACTTGCACTTCCTTTTCTTTCTTCTCTCTTTTTGCATCTGTTCCCCAACTATCTTAGGATGTACACTATGAGAACAAACAGGTATTGGGACCAACAGGAACTTTAATAACATTGCATTGCACTCTTCTTGGAAGTCTTTCCACAAGAATTTGGAGTGTTTCTTTGGGAATTTGTGCCCATTTATATGTTGGCTAGCTTAAATGGTGAACATACTGTACATTTATTTGTTAGCAAAGAATACTGAGTGTATGTTTAGTAAATATTAAGCAAGTAACATGCAAATGGAGAAAATCTCAGTGACCGGTAGTGTACTAGCAAGTCATGGATGTGTCTCGGGTCATTTCATAACAGAGCAGTCTCTGGGACTCAGGTATTCATTCCTGACGAACTCCATGCATAATTTTCCCT
The DNA here is from genome assembly GCA_037974365.1 of Hydrocynus forskahlii. Lineage (NCBI taxonomy): Eukaryota > Metazoa > Chordata > Actinopteri > Characiformes > Alestidae > Hydrocynus > Hydrocynus forskahlii. The sequence goes on from JBBPCX010116791.1 coordinate 15,526, forward strand.
GCTCCTCTGACCATAAGCTGTAGTCCTCAGATGTTTGTGGTGGTGTTTTTTCCCTCCTGTACCCAGGCAATGTCTGACAAAAACAATCGTCTACAGTTTGAAACGGACCCCTTACTTTAACCTTAAAATGAAATTAAAGGCATGAGTGTGAAACCCTTTAATCTTAAATTTGAGGTGTTAATTCAGGAGGTTCTATTATTATGGGGTAATTAAGGACACTATAGTCAGGACTCCACACAATACCACCTGGGGGTGAAAACTATCATGTGTCAGATAAAGCCGACCACTGTTTTTACATTTTCCGCTAATGCAATCTTATTGAGACCCTCTCAAGGCTTTCAGACATAAACATGTGCTTTGGATCAGTGCTATGCTTAACATGTTAGGAGGAGAATGCTAACCACCAATTCTGTAACAGAATTCAGCTACCTAGCGAGGGATGGGGCCCCTGAGAGAGAAAAGCTGACAGTGTTCTCTTGGATGGCTGGGGCATCATCAGGGATCAAACTTGCGATATCTCAATGATAGAACCAGCGAGTCTAGTAAGAGTTTCCATTCCTTTCTTATAGTCCCATGTAGAGAAAAGAACCAACATTTGTCTAATTGTCAGGCCTGGCAGTCCTGGGGAAAGTTACAGTTGGCGGCCACTAGAGGCCGTCCTTTGTGTTTTGTGTTCTGAGTTATTTTGGGGACTTTTATAGTGAAGGCCTGAGCACACAGTCTTATTTGTGTTAATGTGTTTCACCTGACTGTGTGCTCAGAGCAAATGAGTTTTCTGTTTCTATTTCTTGAGTTTGAGATTTCGTATTTAAGTTCAGTTGGGACCAACCTGTATTGTCGGTCCACTGTATGATTAGTTTCATGTGTCTTGACCTAAGTAAGAGCTGTACTGTATGCTGACCCTTGAGTCAATAGTTTGTTTGCTTTGATTTGAGACAATAAAGAAAAAGAGAAGATGTAAACACTTCGACTATCCTTGGTTCAAGTGAGCCTGCTTTGCATGTGAGGAAAAGGGAGCAAGACGTGACAGAAATGTTCTAGACTTTGGGTTTTCATTCCCCTGATTCCAAGACAATGGGTTTGTTTATTTTTTAACCCATTTTTTGTCTTGGGCCATTTCACACCTGCTAGTTAGGTTTTCCCCTCACTACGAAACCAAATGCCTTAATTTCACCTCTAAATGTTGAAAATTAAGGGGAAAAGTTCACAGATGAAGCCTGATTAAGGGGTGAAACTACTGAATTCCCCCCAAATTGCCCCTTAAATAATAGAACCTACTGAATTAATGCCATACGTTTAAGATTAAGGGGTTTCACACTCATGCCTTGAATCTAATTTTAAGGTAAAATTAAGAGTTTGGTTTCACAGATTAACGGCCACTTAATTCAAATGAAGGGGTTTGGTGTATTTTCAGGGGTAAACAAAGGTAGGCTTCAGCACATTTTAATTACACTGTGTTTTGTAGTGACTATCACACAATGTTACCAATCTTGGAGGGTGAATGCTAGTGAGTAAAATCAGTTTTTAAACTTAACGCAACATCATTGAATAGCTCAACAGTCTTGGAGGAGAACACTAAATTCCAGTTGTTATATCAGCTAATATATGATGGCTAGCATCACACTGTGTGCTGAGGAGAGGGAGGGCCATCACACTGTAAGAGAAAGGTCATACTGTTTGAACACCCAGTCACATATGACTGCACCATCGCCAAGGATCAGAATGTCAGGTTCCGTGTTTTAAAATAATCTATCAGTTCAGCTTTTGGCCATCAAGGACTCAGATGGGTTGCCATGTTGCCACCACTCAACAGTCAAGAGTGAAAAGTGCTGCAAGGCTTGTGACATTCTTATGTACTGGACTGGAGACACCCTAGCTGTGCAATGGTGTGATGTTAAGCCATATTTCTCTGGTATAGTGCCATAAAAAGTATTTGCCCCCTTCTCATTTTCACTATTTTTGCGTTTGTCACAGATTTCAGATCATCACATGAGGAAAACACAAAACAGTTTTTTTTTAAATGATCATTTCATTTACTGAAGAAAAAGGTGCTGCAACACCAATATTCTGAAAGTATTTGTCCTTTACGCTTAACTGCTTATGCCACGTTCAGCAGCACATTGGAAGTCTTTCGAGCTTGAAACATCTGGCTATGATCCTCAGTGGAGTTCAAGTCAGGACCTTGACTAGACCACTGAAAAACCTTTCATTTTTTTCTTTTGAGCCATTTACATTTTAATTTCCTATTATGCTTTAGACAAGTGACATATGCCAAATGTAACAGGACCCTGATCTTTCTCAAACCTTCGGCTCATCAGTCCACAGAACATTATTCTAAAAGGCTTGAGGGCCATACAGGTGTTTCTGGGCAAATGTAAGATGAGCCTTTATGTTTCTTTTGGTTTCATGTTGCAGCTTTCCCATGGAGACCATTTTCCCCCCATCTCTGACTGAAGGTGAATTCATGAATGCCGACCTGAGGCCAGTGAGGATTGCAGGTGTTTCGAGTTCTTTTGTGATTTCTTACATGAGTTCTTACACTATTTTAACTAAAAGTAACTAACCATTTTTCACACAGCACCAGTCAAGTGTTAATCTTTTAATAATGACATTTTCACTCAGAAACTGTTTGTGTTCACTCAGGATGTCTTTGTGCCATTTTTTTTGGTCTGAAAGAGTGTGAAATATGCAAAAATAAAAAATAAAGGAAATGAGGGACTTCAGCATATGCTCTAATCACAGTCAAACAACCTGTTCCCTGTTTTGCCCCACCAATATGATTTTTTCCTCCTGAGGAAGGGATACAGTGTGGCATCACCAGAGCTTAAAAGGCAGCACATTTGGGGCTACAGAGACATTCATCTCTTGGTGCCCACAGACACTCTACTGACTCTTAACTAAAGGCATTGTTTGCTGGGGAAAATTGCTTTCTCTTATTGCAGATAACTAGGACCGCTGGTGGTTAAGGAGTTGCTGTCGCAATCGGAAGGTTGGGGGTTTGAACCTCAGGACTGCTAGTGGCACCACTGAGTTTCCCTTGAGCAAGGTACCATCCCAACACACTGCTCCCCGGGCGCTGCATCACTGGCTGCCCACTGCTTCACTTGGTGAATGGGTTGAATGCAAAGAACTCAGGCAATTTTCTCTGGGATCAACATAGTATATTAAAAGAAATACGGAACCAGGGACATCTCTATGCATGTTGTTCCTCTTGTCTCCTTCTTGGCTTCTTCCATCTTTTCATCTTCTCACTTATATTTAACTGGCATGATTTAGGTCATCTAACCCTAAGCCTAATGATCTCCACCAGAAGAGGTTCTACTGATTTTAAAGAGAACACAGTCTACATGAAAATGATAATGATAGCCTCTGTGGAGCTATTAGGACATCTGCGCACCAGTCCTTCGGTGCACAACTGGCTGTGTTGTCCACCACCTCCGGTGATTAAATGAAAAATCACTCTAGACTTGCACCTGATGCCATCATGTCCCCTAAAGGGGATATTTGGAAACATGAATAATGTATGTATGTGAATGAGCTATATTACATACAGAATTTGTGGGCATATTATCTCTTCCAGTGTTCAGAGGCATAGAGATTATCCATCCATGAACTATTATGTTTGTAACTTCCATCATGCACTTTTTAAAAATTCAATAGAACCTCACTGTGTCATGTCTGCATACAGTATAAGCTTGTTTCAACTGTCATATTTATTATAAATGACTTTCCGAAATAATTATGTTTTGCTGTCTGAGTGCAAATAAATTTGCCATTTGTACCATTATTAAGCCATAAAACAGAGATTTTGGCACAAATCCTACGCATAATTCTGAAATCTGTGAGAGCGTAAAGGTAATTATAGAGATACTGAGGCCAGTCATGATGGAAGGCAAGAGCTCAGGCTGTAAAACATCCATGACCAAAATAAACAGATCCCAGCAGCCTTTGCAGAAGAGCTTGGCGGTGACTGGCCAGGAGGGCTATTAGTCCTACGGCTGACGGAAAGTAAAGGGGTGGAAGGTTAGCTAACCTCCAGATTTAACAAAGCAGAAAATTACAATGCAGTCTCTATGTGCATGTGTGTGTTTGTGTGTGTGTTTGTGTGTGTGTGTGTGTGTGTGTGTGTGTTTGTGTGTGTGTTTGTGTGTGTGGTGGGGGGTGCTGTAGAATGTCAAGGGCATTGTGCCCTTTGCTTCTCCAAAAGATAATCTCATTATAGCTGGCAGTTTAATTACAGATCATCTCTCATTCATCTTTATGTGTCGGTCTCGTGACCTCTGTAGTATTCATGAGTGCCTACACATACACACACACACACACACACACACACACACACACACACACACACACACACACACACACACACACACACACACACAGTCCATTACAGTTTAACAGTTTAACAATTCAAGCTATTTCTGAACATTTGGGTTCACAAAGCGACATCCTACCTGAAGGGCCCACACTCCCCACTGAAATTTTGACAAAAAAATATTAAATACCTTGTAACAAATTCCCTGTAAAAACATTCCCTAATACTGCAGTCTCAATGTATAATGGATGTGCAGCTGACCCGTCTTGCAAGACAAAGCTCTAGTGCTCCAGAGGCTGTGTGTGATGGTGTCATAGACTCACGAAGCACTGGTGAATTGTGCTCCCACTAGAAAAACAGACTGAAGCTGTTTTCTTCCTTCTATTTTTACTACCAATGTGCAGTTCAAAATGCAGTACCCTATCTTTTTCTCCCTCTTTTCTTCCTCCCTCTTATCCCTTGCTCCCTCTCATTAATCAATCCTCTTGACCTACTCCTCCTCCTCCTTTTTTCTCCTTCTATCTCTCTCTGTCTCTGCTCTTCTGTTTCTCAGCATCTTCCTCTGACTCATCCTTTCATCCCCTCCCCATTCTGTCACACATTTTACCCCCTAGTCTGTTTTCCTCTCTCTCTCTCTCTCTCTCTCTCTCTCTCTCTCTCTCCCTCTCTCTCTCTCTCTCTCTCTCTCTCTCTCTCTCTC
>JBBPCX010116819.1:0-20533 GCA_037974365.1 Hydrocynus forskahlii
ACACACGTACAAAATGTAGCACCACTGATTCCTTTTCCACCTTAGCAAACCTCGAAAAATCCAAATATTTAAGCTTTCCTCTCTAATTAGTGTTAACAGTGTTAAGTGGAGTAACGTTCTCTCTCTCTCTCTCCCTTTCTCTCCTGTGATCTCTGTGGTATACATGTATGACTGACAGATATGTGAAGGGAAGACATGCGAGACGCAGCAGAGAGTGTTTTGAGAGTGTGTGTGTGCAGGAAAGTTTTGAAACTTTGACGTCTCTGTTTTCTTTGCCATACGTGCCGAGATGGCAAAGTTAAATTAAGGGCTGCTCCTTGTGGGACTTTGCCTGTAGAACTGTTTCTCTGTGGACTGAGAAAGTCCCGTTAGATTTATTGTGTGGTCCAAGGCCTGGTCGGGGTGTTTTTGCCTTGTCAGAGGCTTTACTGCGGGCTGATTGTTGACAGAAGAGATGAATGAATTGCTGCCGCAGCGATAAACAAAGTTCCAGCGGGTTTAGACAGACACAAATGTGTTCAGACCAGCAATAAATTTTGTCTATCTGTGTTTAGCTGCCACTTTAGGAATGAGTGTGTGTGTGTGTGTGTGTGTGTGTTTGTGTGTGTGTGTGTGTGTGTGTGTGTATGAGAGAGCGATAGATAGATAGATATACAGACAGACAGACAGACAATGTATGTATTTCAGCATTGGATATTCTGCCATTGAATGTTCCACAGAAATGCAGGATGATACACATTCTATACCGGGATTAGTTTCACAAAACAATATTAAGGATGATAATATTGAAACTGTATCTGGATCGGCAGTTCATTGGCTGAAGATACGATCAAAATCATACAGATGTTTAGGATTAGCTTGTAATTAAAACAAATGCTTGATCATGAATTTACTGTACTCAAGAAGATATGATTCTGATACCATGAGTTTTTGTTGGTGCAAAGAATGGGTTTGTTAACTTTTTAATATAATTTTAATTAATTTTTTCAGAAGTATTTTGGTAATGTTCACAAAACCAAACTCAAATTATGGTCTATTATTCATTCGGCAAGACTCCTCAGTCACCATGGAGATTCTGGATCAACCCGGGCATGGTACTGTGCAAAAGTCTTTGGCACCTGTGAAAATAATATTTTAAAACTGTAAAAATGAGGAGTATTTTTTTCATATTCATATTACTAAATATACATAACTAAAAAGAATAAATACAAATAACATTCTAAAGTAAGTAATGATTTAATAGACAGTATATCCATGTGTTCCTTGTGTAAGTTCAGTTTTTATGTTTCTTGTAGTTTCCATCAGAAACCTGGTTTGACTCAATCATTGCTTCATTAAATTAAATGAGGAGCTGCTGATGGAAATTCACAAATCCAAACAATGACTGGAGGAGAAATCTGGAACCGAACCTGTGTTCTCCTCACCAGCTCACAAAATATCAAGTACTTTTTTTTAACAAAAATAACAAATCTTGATATTTTTACTGCGTTTTTGTTTATTGGAATGTTAACTTTGTCAGCAGAAACTCTGAGAAAAATGGCTTTAACCTTTTTTGCATAGGTGTCCAAGACTTTTGCACCGTACTGGAGACCTGGCAATGTCAAACACGTGACTTTGCTCCCAGTATGTGCAGAATGGTTCTCTATCGTGGTTTTGAAGCATTCTTTAGTTTTTTCTTTCTCCTCCATCCCGTCACACACACGTTTCACTGCAGGATTTGGCTTGCCCATTCCATGTCAAAGGTCACAGCTCAGATGTCAACCCCACCTCTGCCTCCCCCACAGAAACTCCTCTCACCCCCCCTTCACAGTGTGTGTGGTATAGTGACCCCAGGCTAGTGTGCACTGGGGACAGAGACGGGCTTGTTGCTGGGCTAGATTTTTACTAAACCCAAAGTAAATCAAGATAACATTTAAACCCAGTGTTGCTCACAGCATCAAATCAGTTTCCTTCTCACACAAATCAAAGAAGAGAAGCTCCACATCAGACTAAAGGTCATAAAGATACACCTTTATTTCAATCTATAAACCCCTTCAGGTAAAGTAAAGTGGCCCCTTATAGTCACACGTAAACACACCACAGCACAGCACACATTTTGAACAGTGTGAAATTCTTTCTCTGAATTTAACCCATTCACCAAGTGAAGCAGTGGGGTGCCCGGGGAGCAGTGTGGGGATTCAAACCCACAACCTTCTGAATGCAGGGGCAAATCCCTAACCAATACGCCACCAGCTAAATCCTAGAAAAACATCAGAAATTGTACACGAATATTCATGACCAGTGTTTTGCCATACACTTTTGCAAACATTGCATGTTTGCAAACATTGGCATGTTACTCACTTAATATTTACTAAAAATACACCCAAAATATTTAGCAAACAAACTAATTTACTAATGTTCACCATTTGTGGACCAGAAAAAGTCATATTTTTTATTCATCACTATTGACTTACAAAAAGTCACTGAATATAATATAATAATATAATAATGTGTAAAATAATATACAATGTAATATGTAGATCACCAGACAAGTGTTAGACAGGTAACTTGTTAAGTGATGAAACAGTTAAGTAATACATTTAAAGTTAAAGGACAGACTAGAATCTGACTGCACTGTTATAGATTTTTTAATCTTATAAAGGGAAATTGACATATTTTCATTTATAGTTGTTCACTTGACAACTTCATAACGAATAGAAATGTGAAGTTTATTAAATAAATGGATAAGTGGGTTGCGAAACCTTTTTACTGGTAGTGTATATTTTAATGTGATAATACACAAATGTCTAAAATACATAAATAATACATGAAAATACTTGTAGTCTGTGAAGAGACAGTAACTATTCACCAACTGACTAAAACTACAGGCAACAGGTTGTCTGGTAAAAGGTGGATATGGAGAATAATGTTTTAACTCAGTGAAGGTACCGGAGAAGAGAGGGACATCACTGTCTTCTCTCCCCCCACTCTTTCAGTGAGGGCTGTAGAAGGCAGAGAGAGGCCCAGCTCGTGTTGCTGACCCCTGACCCCGAATTCTATAGGACTTTTATCTGAGCTTGCACTTTGACCTCTGTTTGGCTCAACCAAGCTTCGTCAGACTCTGAATCCACAGACCACGCCCCCTTTAATCTAGACATCCAATCACTTCCTGCTACCTGGACAGGGCTGGACAATATATCGTCTGTTTATCGGTATCATGATATTGGTCTCTGCACTACTGATCGTAGATCCACTATTTTACCAGCCTCAGCATCCATATAAACACTCTGAGACACGGCAGCTTCACTGGGGGTCGATAGTGAATAAAATGGCTGTATTTGTGTTAAAGACACGTGGTGCCATTCAACTCCACTGTAAAGAGTGTAAAGTCCCCATTCCAGATCAAACCCTCTCTGAATAACTTTTATTTACCAACACTGAATTGGGCAATTTTGAAAAAGCAGTGGACTTTCCCTTTAAGCCTGTAAAATAGGAGGAATGTTGGCTCGAAGTTAGAAAATAGAATAGAAAAATCCCACGTTACAGAAGGCTGCAATTTACAAATGAGTCTCTAACCAATCACAGTGATTCTGACAGGGCGACCAATCACAGCTCCAGGTGAGTTACTGGGTGTTCTGATGAATTGAGGTCTTCATGTAATCCAACAAAAGTATCGTTATTTTAAGACTGATTCACTTTGGTGTTCTTAAAGGGCCTTTATTATATTTCCTTCTATTTCATTTTTTCCTTGTGCAGGTTTATGTACCACATATTTCATTCTTCATTTCATTCTGGACCATTTTCCAACCCATGTTTATCCCTTCAAGATTTTAATTAGAGAAAAGTGATGATACGGGCCATTTAACATACTGAATGATGTTGCAGTTGCAATATGTAGCAGTGTAATCACAATTCGTATATTTCCATAAACCCATAAACAGATTTCAGTCAGGTGTCTCCACTGTTGCTGAAAAGATTTATTTTCAGTCTGGGGTCGGTATTGATAGTGGCCAGGTTTTGATCTTTGCCCTGAAACTTGTCAAAACTAGTTTAAATTGAGCTTGTAGAAAGTTGAGCTTGTAGTTTGAATAATCTGTTTACAAACTGTACAGTATAATTGGGCTTCTGTGTTCAGTTCACAACATTGAGAGTGTAATTTAATTTATACTTACTTTACTGTTTATTTTTCAGGCACAATAATAATAGCAATAATCAGAAACGTTGCATGTCAGTGTGCTTGGTTTAGCCGAATGGATCATGCTGTCCCTGAGCAGGTTGATGCTAAAGATGATGAGCAATACTTCTGAGAAAACGCTGAGAAAAAAAGTCTTGAAATCAGTTGAGGAAGCCAGTTGCAGCTGTCAAGCTTAAAGCAGATGGAGCCCGATTCCTGTAATATGTTAATTTCTTGTCCTTTGTAATGATGCTTTTTTTTTTTTTTACCTTGTAGCACTTCGAGAATTGTATTACAAATACAATATGTATTATTATTGTTATCATTATTAGTAGTAGTAGTAGTTGTAGCAGGGACGGCACGGTGGCGCAGGGGTTAGCGCTGTTGCTGCACAGTAAGAAGGCCCTGTGTTCCACTCCCGGGTTGGGCGCAGGGTCCTTCTGTGTGGAGTTTGCATGTTCTCCCTGTGACTGCGAAAACATGCATGCATTGGGGATAGGTCAGTTGAGCACACTAAATTGCCCCTAGGTGTGACTGTGAGAGTGAATGGTTGTCTGTCTCTGTATGTGGCCCTGCGACGTGCTGGCGACTGCTCACTAATTGCGCCACTTTTTTGGCTTGTACGCCATCTAGTGGCCAATGTAAACACTGCACTGCCTGCAGCATGTAGAAAATCCTTCTATTGGAATTAGATTTCCTGAATTTCCACAAAATTGCATAATTTTGTTTGTCCATATAATGTAATTAGATTCCCCTGATTAGCACATTATCAGGTCCTTCGTGTGTTGGAGCAGTGATCAGCAGTACTGGGACTCCAGGACTGGAACTGAGCCAGACTCTATAAAACTCCTCACACACAATAATCTGTGCAATAACCTGCTGCTACCCAGATGTGCACCTTTTTATTGGGTGCTAAATCATTATGTGCAACATCTTTATTATCATGTCCAGTAGTCTTATCATGTAAAATATCACTACTTATGGCAATATTACTTATCTAATGCTGATCTCTATTACATGCATTAACAGACTCAGTATAGAGAACAACTCCAGACCACTATTTTAATTACCTAACAGCAAGTAATTACCTATAGGATTTATACCCCTGCATACTGTGTATATAGTATAGTGTATTTCATACAGAGAATTTTCTGTCATATTTGATATTGTTCTTATTGTTGTGTCTCGGTATGTATGTACAGTCGTAACAATGACATCAGTACAAGTTTCTGATTCTGTTTCTGAATATGGCACATGGCAAACAGTCATTAAAGCCAGTCAAACATGCGTTGACCGACACCAGGATAAGGCTGAAAACTGAGACACTAAGACAGCAGGGTTTTCTGTGTTTAAATAAATAAACAACTCCTCTCAAACAACGCTGAACTCTGCACGTCGCACTGCTTTCAGTCATCACAAGCCTCTGAGTCTCAGTGGGATGAGACATTTAGCTGCCTGACCTTGCAGTGCGGTGTTGATGTAATAAGTTGTGATGTGGGTGAGATGCAGAGGCAGTGTGTGTGTGTGTGTGTGTGTGTGTGTGTGTGTTTTCCTAGCTTAGAATGGAGCTCATTAGGCTGACAGATACTCTGCTATTTCTCAGTGTCTTAAGAGTTTGCAGTAGATTCCTGTACCGTTGGTTTAAGGTTCAGTTTTGTTATATAAATAATGGTGCATACATTTACCAGCCTGATATTCACTGAAAAATCTGTCTTGCTTCATGAAATTCGTGTTTACGCTTAGATTTCATGCAACATGTTTATAAAATATTACTTTTACTAATCCCTTTCTATAAACTTTATTTTCTTATCTATGTTACTGAATATCAGAAAACGTGAGTGATGAGGATCTAGCACAATCACTATTATCACTTTTAAGAAAAACACTTGCATTAAACACAACATGAACCTACAGTAGAAGTAAAGAATGTTTTTGCCTTGAAGTTCCTTTGTTTTGGAGAGTGATAATATCATTCTAATATCATTTGTGTTAAAACCCTGTCACTTCTGTTTTCTTATTATTTTAACACCATGTAATACCACACACACAGACACAGACACTTTCTATTTTTCTGTGCATTAAAATGTATGTTATCTTTACATCAGTTGGTCAGTTGGACTATTTTGAAAACAGGATTTGATGGATGTTCTCCGGCAGTTTGTTCTAGTGTGTAATTTGGCTGCTCTGAATTTGCCTTTTAGAATTTTATCGATCAATAACTGATCACTCGGATAATTATTGAACATCGACATCTGCAAAGTGGTCTTTGTGTTTGACTATGGCCATGTCACTGACCTCTCTCTTTCCATATATCCATCTCTCTCACCCTCTCTCTCTGTTTCCCATGATCTTTTGTTCACTGGTTTAACCTCCATGACCAGGCTGTGAAAGGGAAGTGACCAGTGGCCATGTGGAGTGTGTGTGTGTTTGTTAGTGGAGGATGGGAAAAGTGTGTGTGTAGGTGAGATGACAGGATAATGGATGTATGGACAGAAGGATGAGCACTCGTCTTTTGCGTTCTGCAGAGGGAGGAGGGCGCACAGAGCTGAGCAGCACCAGGAGTCTACTACACACACACACACACACACACACACTCACAGAGTTCATGACTCTACTTACATTAGAGAAGTTTGGGCCCAACCTTCCATGCCTCTTTCAAAAATGCATTACAAGAACACAGAAATACTTAAAACAAATGTAACTGACAGATTTTTAAGTATAACAATGCACGGTGCAAGTGCAATTTAATGGATGTGAAAGTTTTGGATGAGTTTTATCAAAATAACACCCCTTACATTTATCACAGCAACACAGATTCCACATCCTTTCCAGCACTGTTTGGAAATAACTTGTTTCCAAACCCTCCCAGCACCTTTTCAAGCAGCAAGCAGTTTTGTCTCATTTGGTGGAGCTCATTTGTGGGTCCAGTTCATCCCTGCAGCTCAATGGGAGAAAGATCTGGAGACTGAGGAGGCCAAAAACTTTTTGGTTTTCTTTGGACTGGATATTGTTTTGTTTTTTTTAAATCATGGTGTGGGCCCAAACTTCTGGCTTGTAGTGTATATCTGATATGAGAGCACAAGGGTGGACAGTATGACAAAACTCTGTTGCAGCAGAAAGTAGTGCTAGAAACAGAGGGAGGAAACGTTGAACAATTGCTGGAAAATAGAGTGAATGGTTTAATAATCTCAATCAGCTCCATGTTTTAAGTTGTCACTGTAAAATCACTGGTTCTTGACTGGTTCTCTACAGTTGGTCTTAGTCTCTGTTTTATGAGACAACTGACCAATGCGTTATAAATATTCAGATTATAAATTATGTGGTTATTTCAGTTGTTAAATGCTGTTTCTTGTTCTATGTCTGAGCTATTTGTAAAGAGACCTTGAGTTTGAGAAATCCACTATGTAACTTATAAGTATCATTATTTTTATTCATTGTATCATGGCATAGTTTTCTGTGATACTGATGATCATAATGATTGCTCACCACTATGTACATCAGACCTGACCTTTATTATATTCCTCTTTTCTATAATCCAGATCCCAGGAAGAAATACCACGTCAAGCTCCTGGCCTTCAACTTCATAGGGGAGGGTTACCAGGCCGACCGGACCATCAGTACCCCAGGATGTGTCTGTAAGAACCTCCACACTAATGTTAAACTATATCAGTGACCAGTTTAGACTGATAATGAACACAAAATCATCTTTTGGTCAAGCGTAGTCATTATGTGTGTTAAAATGTCCTGTACTGTGCAAAAGTCTTGGCACCTATGCAAATTCTTTAAAGCCATTTTTCTCAGAGTATGATGAAGTTAACATTAGAATAAATGCAAACAGTTCCGTTCAATGAAGGACTGATTGAATCAAACCAGGTTTCTGATGGAACTGGGCTTCCACAAGGAACAGTACAAAAAACTGTATTGTAGCATATTTTTATTCATTCTTTTTAGTTTGAGTTAGTATATTTAGAAATATAAATGTGAAAAAACACTTGCTGCGTATCTAGATAGTTTCTAAATATTATTTTCACAGGTGCCTAAGACTTTTGCACAGCACTGTACATTGCAAACGTCCTTTTAAAATGAACGAACTGATCACACAGTACAAACTGGAAACAAACATGAATTAGTTGTCTACAGCACACAGTCATAGCTTATTTTCTGTTTGTTTGCGTTCATTTTTTACTGGTTTACTGTTTTCCTGATGTACTGTATGTTTGTTTCTTTGTGTTAAAGCGGTACGTGATCGTTTGGTGCCCCCACCTCCTCCCCCCCACCACGTGTACGCCCGGACAAACAGTTCCTCCTCTGTCTTTCTACACTGGGCCCGGCCGGCCTTCACCGGCAGCCAAACCGTCAACTACACAGTCCGCTGCAATCCAGTCGGCCTCCAGAACGCCTCGCTGGTGCTCTACTTACAAACGTGAGTATTTATGACCTCAGAGACAGAAAGGAAAAGTCAGGAGTGTCTGAAAGAGACTAGAGATATAGAGAGCAGTCAGAAGGGCAGGGAGCTAAAACCGAGAGATTTAAAATTTTAATTTAATTGATAATTCACTGATTGTGACTTATAGCATCAACAAAGCATGTAATGTGTTCTATAGATAATAATAATAGTAATAATAATAATGATTATAATAATAATAATAAGAAGAAGAAGAAGAAGAAGAAAAACAGCAGGACTAGACAGGCACAGAATCACATCACAAAGAGAAAAGATGTGACTTAAGGCTTGAATTCTGAAATGGAAGTATTTCTTACGTTTTGGGCAGTGAATTCCATAATTTGGGTGCAGCAACACTGAAGGCCTTTCATAGAGGCCTTTTACATAAGAGTGAGTGAGGCCTTGAATGGCTTCTAAATAAAGTGTTACCTTAAAACCAAATTAGACAGACTTTGGAACATCTTAACTTCAGCGATAGTTAGTCAATATCAGCACACTTGTAATCCACATATTCATCTTTTGACTTGTTCCCGGGCTGCAGGGGGGACCAGAGTCTGCTCGTCAAGGATCTGGAAGCAAACACTCGGTATGAGTTTGCCGTGCGGTTGCATGTGGACCAGCTCACCAGCCCCTGGAGCCCCGTGGTGTACCAGAGCACTCTGCCAGATGGTAACAACCATCAGTTTATTATTTTGAATTAATATTATTATTAGTAGAAGTAGTAATAGTTAGTGCTGGACAGTAGTTTTACACAAATATTAACATTTTATTTGTCATATCAGTGTTATTTGGTAAATTCTGATGTCGGCAATATGTTACTATACTGATATTTTACTGAATGAATGCAGCTGCTTTTGTAACTTTTGTGTGAAAAGATAGCAAATGAAATCAGACAAGCTACAATCAGCAAATCTACAGAACAAAGTTAGTTACTGTGGTATTTACAAATTTTATTACTTATTCAGTACCTATTTACTGCATCATGCAACAACAGTAATTACCCTTTTTATTACCCAGATCTGGCTGCCGAAGTATTAGCAAAGGAAAGGCCTTTTTTCCACACTTCACACACAAAATCATCAGTGATGAAGTCACTTTGTGTTTACCAGTATAAGTGTTTTAATTCCTGTTAGAGTTAACTGATCACTGATGATTTTACTTTGCCGACTTTTGGACTGCTGCATTTTTTAATTGCAGCTCTGCATTGCAGTGTAGTTGCTGATTGGTGCCTCTTTTTATCGTTCTCAGCTCCCTCGCTGCCCCCAGCAGGAGTTAAAGTCACTCTGATTGAAGGAGACACGGCGTTGGTGTCATGGAAACCGCCTAACGAGCCCAATATATCTGTGGCACGTTACACCATCCTGTATGCCTCGCGCAAAGCGTGGGTTGCTGGCGAGTGGCAGATCTTGCAGAGAGAAGGTGAGCAGTGTGTGCATACAGTACTGTGCAAAAGTCTTTGACACCTGTGAAAATAATATTTAAAAACTGTTTAGATGAGTAGTGAGTGTTTCTTCACAATAATAGTACCATAAAGTTACCAAATATACCAAATAATAGTATCAAATGAACTAAATAAAACAATAAATACAAATAACATTATACAGTAAATATTGACGTTATTTACAGTATATCAGTGTGTCCCTTGTGGAAGTCCAGTATTACTTGTAGTTTCCATCAGAAACCTGGTTTGACTCAATCAGTCCTTCATTAAATGAAATCAGGAGCTGCTGATGTAGTTCCACAAATCCAAACAACAGCTGGAGGAACTGAGGAGGAATCTGGAACCGAACCTGTGTTCTTCTCACCAGCTTACACAATATCAACAAACAAACCAAATCCTGATCATTTTTACTGCTTTCTTGTTTGTTTGCATTTAATCTAATGTTAACTTTGCTTGCGGAAAGACACTTTAATTATCACATGCTGAGAAAAATGGCTTTAAACTATTCACATAGGTGCTTAATGCTTTTGAACTGTACTGCGTATGTGTGTGTGAAGGCGGGAAGTCCCTGGTGTGTTTGAAATTTATAACACATGGCGCTTAAGTATGTAAGGCATCTGGGTTTTTCTGTTCAAATAAAGACCCACTAATCTTTGAGGGATGGTAGTGATTGCCTGTCCACTGAGGCTTTGTAAAGAAAGAGAACATGACTCAGACTGCTCTCTGTAACCACTCTTTATGACTCCTGCTAAAGCTGCACATTCACTAAACCTCTCTTGTAAATCACAGTCTGCAGCTCTAAAACATCTTCAACCCAGCAGCTCCTGTAGAGCTTAACTGTGAACATGTACTGGCAGATAAGGCCACAAATCTCATGATTTATGGTTGCATTCTTTTTTGATAGGAAAATTGTTGTAAATCTATGAACGGATAGATATAGGACAGTTGGAACTGGTACACTTCAAAAACATTGTCAAAAATAAGCAAAATAAAAACAAAACAAGAAAGGAAATTGAATTAAGCAAAATGATCTCAATGATCTTCCTCTCAATTTCACTGGTTAAGCTTTCTTAAAATAAGAAAAGGTTTCTAAGGTCTGGCTATATTATTATTCCTTATTTTCTTTGGTTTAGATTTGTTATTGCTATAATTAATGGCAAATACTAACGCTTGTGTTTTTAAGCAATGATTTACCAGTTTTCTCATTTATTTACCCAGGGAGCATCACCATGGCCTTACTAGAGAATCTGCAGCCTGGCAATGTCTACTTGGTGAAAGTGTCGGCATCGAATCAAATGGGAGATGGGCCTTTCTCACCTGCCGTAGAACTCACTGTTAGCAAGGATGGCCACTCCTCTGGACACACATCTCGCTCTCACGGCTCCTCCCATGCCACCGGTATGTAAAAAAACCTGCAAGGAATTCCAGAATAGCCTTTCCTTTTCTTAGGTTTCACCAAGATTACAGTGATTTATTACAATCCTGGGCATGGCTGAGATACACTGAGGAGCAGTTATTACTAGTACTGAATTATTAGAGTGATTACAGAAGCAATTGTACTGTTGTTCTTCTTAAGTTTTATTATTATTATTATTATTATTATTATAATTATTGATGTTGTTGTGATTAGTACTATTATTCTTTTCATAGCAGCCTCCTAGAAACAATTACAGTTACAATAGCAACCATGGAATCAAATCATTTTTTCTCACAGAAGTTTTATCTAGTTAGTTTTCTCTTTATAGCTGAATTTTGGTGGTGTTTTTCATCTACAGTTTTTAAGATATTGGCATTTAATATTCAGTGTATTGCATGTCTATATATCTTATCAGTCAGATCATCAGGGGCCAAGTATTGATTGTTTAAAGATTCAGTTTTTGTGGTCGAGTCGCTTCTGTAATTTATGAGAGAGAGCGGAGGGCGTGTCGCCTTAACAGTGTATAGGGGAGAGAGTCTCTTAGGGAGCATTGTGTTGTCAGCTCACTCTGCGGGCTATGGCTGGCACAAAGAGACAAATACAGATTAACAAAACACTACACTACAGATACACCAACCTTATAAACAACCTTAAAGATACTAAAGTACATGTCAGTTCCGAAAAGAAAGATGTGTGTCTTGTTTTAGCCCTGCTAGTTAGCTAGCAAGCTGCTAGCCAGCTCATTTACCTAATTTGAGACTGTATCTTAACTTTTTTCTGGGAGAAAAATGTGTTCATATTGAACTTGATGGACACTAAAGTGTGGTAGTGTGACTGGTTAAGTTAGCCAGCAAGTTTTGAGCTGAAATTTTTTTCTCTGATTCACCCCTGCACTACCCCCCGTAGAAATAAGCTTCTGTGAACACTGGAATGCAATCACACTTCGCATTTTCTTATGGAAATGCATAACAACATTACTTCAGCTTGATATTTCATTTCCTTCTGTACTTATTATATTAGAGGGCATTTGCATATCATTATCTTGTACCCTTTGAGGATATTGTGATGCAGCTGCAGCTTGCCTAAAACAAGGCGTTTGTGTTTGTGTCTGCTTTACTAATTTTGATTTGCCCTGTTTGTAGGCATGTTGACAGTTTGTGTTGCTGGAGGGTGTGTTCCTAATGTATGTTGTTGTCCCTACAGTGTTTTCCAATGGCTTTTATCATCTGGACCAGCGGTCAATGACGGGCATTATCGTAGGCGTGTCTATTGCACTAACGTGCATCATCATATGTGCTCTGATCCTTATGTTTCGAGGGAAAGCCAAGTAAGTCCTCAAATGAATTTTTATTCCTTTTATTATTCATTTTATTGAAAGTTGTCTCTCAAGTACATCTTACTGACAAGTAAACCAGAGCATAAAAGTGCTAATACAAAAGAAGAAAAACAAATATTGATGAAAAAAGTCATATAGGCTATATATCACAATAAAATCACAAGAATGCATAACTGGAAATGGGTGCAGTCTAGGGACAAGATCAATGAGAGGAGGCAAGTTTGAAGAGATGAGTTCTGAGTCTGGATTTGAAAGTCAGAAGAGAATGGATGCAGCATATTTCTTGAGGGGGAATTCCAGAGATGGAGGGGGGAACATAACTAAAGGATCTAAACCCCAAATGAGCAGTAGGCACAATGACTAGATAGGAAAAGTACTGTCTAGAATGACACTATTAAGTTTGAGGAACTTGGAAGAAAACCAAGTTTTAATTTCAAGGAAGCAACCAAAAAAGACAGAGGGTGGAAGGGCTAAATCAGGCTTGGTAGATAATAATAAGATAGATAATGAAAAGATAATAAATAGAGAAGATAGATAATGAATAGTGGGTGGTAGAAGCCTAGTGGGTAAAACACTTGCCCGATGACCACAAAGCTGCAGGTTCAAACCCCCCAACTTTCTACCATTGTGTCCTTGAGCAAGAAACCATACCCAGTTGCTCC
Organism: Hydrocynus forskahlii; assembly: GCA_037974365.1. NCBI lineage: Eukaryota > Metazoa > Chordata > Actinopteri > Characiformes > Alestidae > Hydrocynus > Hydrocynus forskahlii. The sequence goes on from JBBPCX010116819.1 coordinate 13,454, forward strand.
AGGGGGACTGTCCCTGTAACTAATGATTGTAAGTCGCTCTGGATGAGGGAGTCTGCCAAATGCCCCTTTAACTTAGAAGGGGGCCCAGAACAGAACCCGGAGGAACACCACTAGTGACTGTGGACTGTAATCTAAAGCTCTTATGTTGAACAAACTGATGTGAGAACTACGAAGCAAACCAGATATAAACCAGATATGACTAGTTCATACTAACAGAGTTCTATTGGGGACTGTATTAAAGGCTGCAGTCAGATCTAGTAACACTAGCATTATTAATTACTTTTACATAATTATTTCTTAGTGGTTCAGATTCTGTCATTTACTCTTAAGTCAATTCAGTGCTGACTGCCTGGTGATTCAGTGACTGACATGAAGATTTTACTTCGCAGGAAATCGTGCACCAGCAAAATCATCAGGCAGGGAGGAAGTCAAGCCCCGCCCACTGCTGTTCTCAGAGCCAATGAAAATCAATCTGAAAGTGCTGATGTCATGGTACCCATGATGAGAGATCATTTCATTGATGCAAAGGTAAACACAGGCAATGAAATCTGTTTATAAGAAAATGGCCTTTGAGCAGAAAGGTGTTGACAAAACCATTTTTATTTATTCTCAGGGTGGAACAGATTTGATCATAAACAGTTATGGGCCTGTCAGACCCACAACTGAGAGGAAGAGGGAACAAAAATGGAATTTGTTTCGGAAAGAAGAAAAGGTACGGTGTGGTTCTTAATTAAACACAGCATCCAGGTTCTTAATGAAACACAGTTACCAGTTTTAGCAAAGTTTTGACACATACTAAGATTTTCTACATTTGCATGTTATTCACTTAATATTTACTAAAAATACTCTCAGTATTCTTTTGTAACAAATAGATTTACAGTATATTCACTATTTGAGTCTTTATTAGCCAGAAAATATCATTTTTTATTCTTTACAAAAAGCCACCTAATATAAGTATAATTATAATGTGGATCAACTGTTAAGTGTTGAAACCCAACAACTTTCCAGTTAATAAAGATATTTAGTTTATGAAATTAATGGATAAGTGGTAAAACATCTAAGGTGTCCAAATACTTTTGACTAATAGTGTATATTACCTTTCCTGCTTTTGCAAATTAATTAAGATCAAGAGCAGTATGAGTTTGTTGTCAAACAGTGGTTTCTGTTTAATGACTAGAATTTAACAAATTTCTTTGATGTAAATAAATAACTTCCTAAACTCATACGTTCATGATTTACCAAATAATACATCTTTAATAATGACTGAAAAATAAGTCTAATGTTGAAGGGGTTAAAAATGTTTCATACTTTCTCTTCTCTCCTTTTGTCCTTAATGTGTATAGTGTAACATATTTAGTGTGAAGCAGGTCCACAGTATTTTCTGGAGTTTTATTTTCACTTTATATTATATTTTGTGTTAGTCTTATCTCTGTGTGTCTCAAATTTTTCTGATTCTGATACTGATTTCTCTAATCAGGTAAAGAAAGTCCCTGCCTGCTCTTCCATGTACCAGCCAGGGAATACTTTACTGTGTTACTCGGGGGAGTCGCCCAGGGCCTCATCGCTGCACCAGCCCTCCTCCCTCCACGGTCTGCTTGGACCACCAGGGGGCGACACCGAGGGCTCGCATTCCAGCGAAGGGAGCCACGAGACCGGAGACTCTGGACGCTACTCGCACGACGAAACGGAGATGACCAACCTGTCGTCGGGCGCAAGCAGTCGTCCCCCATCCCTCAGCAAGGAGTCAGAGGGGAGTCCAGATCATATGCTGAATGAGTCGTATCACGCCGTTGAGCTGGGAGAGATCAGTCAGGAGGACAGGGGCGGCGGTGAAGCTCGTGTTGCTGTAGTCGCTCCGTAGTCCTGGGCCTTGTCCCAATCCTCCAAAACCCTTTCCTACCTTCCCTCTGCTTTATTAGACTTTTAAGCAGAGGGTCCAACTGGGCTGCTTTGAAGTTCTTCATTCAGAGTCCCGTCTACTTGTGAATGTGTTGATCTTTTTTTTTTTTTCACTTTTTTGTGTTTGAAAAAAAGAAACCTCACCCACCATGAATGTTTATGAGAAAGATTGTCCAAACAATGTGAAGTGTGTTTGAAGACATTATTTAAGCGAGTGTATCACTGGAGAAGGAGAGGCTCTCCTTACACTATTAAGCGAAGGCTTCAGCACAAAAGTGACGACATGGCTAACCGTGAACCGAGACTAGCATTACAGCGTCAGTTCATCCTTAACCACGTCCACATTTGTGGCTGTTTAACTATCATAGACTACAAATATTTAATATCTAATTAAGTTGTGTAGTGGGTTCCCCATCAACATGACAGATGATGCTTCCTGATAGCAATAATGTTGCTCCTGCTTGTTTAGAGTTTGTCTGTCTGTCTGTCTGTCTTTTACTGTTCGTTTGTTTTTCAGTCCTGGGATTGTAAGAGTCAAATTTTTTATTTAGTTCTACCTCAGCAGTTGATCAGCTCCGCCATGATCAGGTAACGATGTGCTTGAAGTCGTTTTACCCGCTTCTTTATTTACCTTTGTTTCTCCCCACATATGACCAAAGTTCTCAGGTTCTCAGGCTCTCAGGTTTGTCATATAAGTGTTTGTTCTCGTGCTCTTACAGTCCCCGTCTCAAACTACCTCGTTTTATTGTGTTAAATAGTGTTATGGCTTTTTCTCGACTCAGGGACGCGCGATTTAGTGAAAAGCCATGTAGACGTTTGAAGGGACATGGTTTGTTTTGACAGGGTATCCTTGTAGAGCTGGGCTGCTTCGGCTAGGCTAATTGCCACTGACCTCTGTTGAATGTGTATAGTATATTTCACGCCGCTTTGAATTCGGAGCCTCTCGCGCATGGAAAGGCCTTTCAGTAGGAATTATATGTCAGCGGTAGATTTTTCGTTTCAAAGTTTACTTTACTTTATTATCTTCTTTTTGTAAATGCTGGTACAGGCTCCGTTCAATACAGCAGACCTTAGAGGAATGCATCCTGCCCAAAAATGCTAAAATGATGAGCGACTCAACTCCCAAATAGCATTTTGCTTTTTTTCTATAACACCAAGCTCCACTTTAGCACTTTTGGGCAAATCATTCCATTAAAGGTATTTTAAAAACACAATGGCCTTATGGTGGATTCAGCGAGGAGTCGTAGAAAGAGATTAGTTCGAAAGTTGCTTTAGAGAACAGAGAGAAGAGTGAAGAATGACTGTTAAAGTGCAAAAAGAAAAAAAATCAGATGGTTGAAGAGAGGAATGAACACCAAAAATGAAAACCTAAGATATATATTTTTCTCGACATATATGTACTACTGAGTACGCGTTCTAGTTACTTTCTTGTCTTTTAATATAGTTATACACTATTGTAGAAACATGAGTTTAGCACTTGTCTTTTGAACTTGTTTTAGATGTTTTGTAGATCCCATGTGCAACGGTGACAGACGCCATCATCCTAAGACTTGTTTGCTACTTCTGTTTGGTTTTTGAGCTTTTTATTGCTGGTCCCTGGGACGCTAGCATGAGGACAATGAGTTTTTCTACGCACCAGACCAAAGATGAAAGTCCCAGTGATGAGCAAGGACCTCCGTTTTACTGCTGGACTGGACAAAGCTGAAATTTTCAAAATAAGCCAAAATACTTTTTTTTTTTCTCCCAAATTTAGTTCAGTTCTTACAACTAGCCAGGACTCCAACAGCCAACTCTGTTACATCAGCTATCAGACGCCCATGCTGGCTGTGATGGGGGAGAGGGAGGACCACCCTACCCTCCCAAACAGAGAGGGGGTAGTTATACTGACTTACTGGGGGAAGAATTATGACAGAAGTTTTACTTTTTAACGAAATTCTGAAATTCTGCAAGAACTTAAAAGAAAAAAATGGTTCACCAAATAATCAGGTGTACACAATGTACCTCCAAATGTAGACGTTTGGTGGCACCCAACGAGGACTTACATTACATTAGCCTGCAAAACTAAAGGAGCAAATTTCAGACACCAAATATCAGTTATGGAGGAAATCAGATTGTTCTGGATTGTTCTGAAAATTTCCTCTGTCTAGTTCAGTCCAGCCATGGATCGGAGGCCAAAGATGCTACTTCTTTGAGACACCTTGCATGTGTATGTTGACCAAAAGAGTTGAAATCTGCTTCTTCAGACACAAATCAAAACATCTGGATTTCATGCTCAGAACCAAACAGTGAAGTCGTCAGCCTCCCTCAAAAAAGATATTCAAGCAACCCGGATGTGTTTGTATTGTAGGTGAAAATTATAAGTGTATATTATATATTAATCAACGTCCTTCGTAGCTGAAGTCTTTTCAATCAGAGGAAGCTGACAGACCTTTTTCTTGCATGAACCAGGGAGACACAATCAGATTTTTTACCTTTTCATTTCAAAGCAAACAGCCTTAAACCAAAGAATGTAGTCACCGTTGCACAGACGCCTTTTATACTCCTACCTTTTGCATGATGTTTTGTAATATTTTGGGAATGATTCTTGATTAAAAATTCCAGTGTAGGATTTGATTTGCTTGTTAAAGTGTTACACTGTTGATCTGATATCAATCCATTTAGACAAACCAAAAATGACAGATTGCCACTGTCAGAACAAAACCTCGTATCTTCATTTTTAAAATTTTAAATTTTAAATTATTCATACTTTCTAAAGAATCAGCTGCCTTTAACACCAAGATCTGAAATGGACCAATGAAAGTACTCAAAAATACTCAAAAACTTTTTCTTACGTTAACTTGCATTGAAATTTAAGAACATTTTTTTTCCTCTTACCTCTGTAGAGTTGCCTTTTTTGGCGATGCAAGGTTTTGCTCCAACAGTGCCGATATAATATGACTGACTTTTTTTTTTTTTTTTTTTTTCTCGCTGGAGGAGAAAAACGATATTGTTGAAGTTTCTGGTTTTTGGGAAGTTTCTGGTTTTGTCTCGATGTTATTGTTCAAATACACTGTGAATCCACCGCAAAAAAAACAACTTGAATCTGGAATGTTTTATTCATATTTCTTTTCATTTTATTTTATTTTTGGGGAGTGTGCATTTAATCCTTTACTTCAGCTGAGCAAGAAAAAATGTCCTTTTTACAAGAGCAGTTTTATGAAGCTTTCAAGTTTGTGTACAAAGTGAATGAACTTCAGAAACCTAAGACTGGGATGGTTGGCTGTAGATTGGGTCAAAAAAACGTCTTTCATCTGTAATGGATTACAGATGCTGGGTTTTGTTGTTTTTTTGTTTCTTTTATGAGATTGTTAAAGCAAAGAGATGAACGTGGGGGCCCTCAGTGCTCCTCCTGACCTGTAGAGGCTGTGGATCGTTGGCCAGTAGAGCCGTAGGTGGGTCCGTCTGTGGGCCACATACAATTTTAACTCAGGGGAGCTCTCAGTCGTCCCACTACGGCCCCAGTCAGCCCACCACAAGCCTTGAATATGAATGTACCTCTGAAATTATTTTACTTTTCCGTGTTTTGTTATGTGTTCTTTCTATTATCGTCTCTTTTTTCAACTTATTTTTTTCCCAGCATTGTATTTTTTGGATGTTATGGCCAGTTTATCATATTTGTTCCTTCTCTGTAACATTAATATTCATGCCAAGAAATCTTATGTAGGAAAGAACAAATTAAAAGCCAATAAATGTTTTAAATCATGAATGCATAATTGCCACAATAAATAAAAACAGGTGAAACTAAATGTTTGTCATTTTCAGGTTCATATTTGCACACAAGAACAGTTATGCATGCACATATATGCAAATAATTTATTCTCCAGTGTAAATATTCCTACGGTTGGTATATAGTTTGTATATATCCTCTTAAGTTCCAGCCTATTCATTTTTGCCCTCTGTGGTGGACATTTGTTTTTTGAGACTTGATTTGTTTTTTTTTTTACTAATTAGAGCTTCCCTTTTAATTCCTACCGTTCGCTCAAGAGGACACGCTGAGCTTTCCTGTGATACCACATGTGTCGGTGTGACATGATGTATATTCTCTCTAGGAACAAGCACATTTTATGGAAAGGGAAAATGGTAAATATGTGATTATCCCTTCGTGGGTACGATATTGGCATATTTTCTTGTTTATTAACATGTCAGGAATTGTTTAGTGAGTTTTTGTGCAGTTTGACTATTTGTTATATGAAATAATAGCCAATTGAACAATGTCCTCTGTTCTGGGCACTTGGACGATTTTAATGATTTTCAATTTTGTTGCAGGATACAGATCTGGGGCTGAATAACAGTGCATCAAAAACAGTCCGAAAATCTAAATGATGTCGCTAATATTCTTGGTAGCTCAGTATAACAAAAATAAATAAGTACAATTCTGTGATTTTGTGAGATATTTCATTACATTTCTGTCTTCATCATAATAGATTCTCACCTGTGCTGTTTATGCCTGCTGATTGCCATGATGACCCTCAACTCGTACATACTGGAGTTCAATTCAGTATTTCCCCCGGAACATTGACAAGAATTTCTTTGAAGTCTTGGCAGCATTTACAAATTAACGTGAGCTTCAGATTAAAGATGCATGTCTGAATACTACATCACAAGAAATGCAGACCTTCTTTGGTCCATCAATTTATATGGCCTGCCTTGGCTACCCACAAATCAACATGTTTTGGGACAAAAAAAGGGCCAGTAATAAACAATACAGTGACAAGAAATAGGCTCTTCAAATTGGGAAACTCACTAAAAGTTGTCAGTGATTTGGATGTGTCAGAGGAAACAAAGAAGCAGGACTTTCTTTGAAAAGATGTCCCTCTATCTTACCAAAGAAAGAAATTGCTTCCTGCAATACCATTGCTAAAGTCAACAAAAAGAGAAGTCAGAAACATCAAAATGCAAAGACATATAAAATAAGTTTTATGTTTACAGGATGTCTGCTGTTCTCTAGTTTATATCTGAAATGTTGAAGAATTTACTGGCAAAGTATTACAGAACTACACTGAACAAAAATATAAATGCAACACTTACTCCCATTTTTCATGAGCTGAACTCAAAGATCTGAAAGATTTTCTACATACACAAAAGACCCATTACTTTCAAATATTGTTCACAAATCTGTCTAAATCTGTGTCAGTGAGCACT